>JAYKAV010002497.1:458831-520073 GCA_035582835.1 Phoebastria nigripes | reverse complement strand
CCTTCACCAGCTTCGTTGCCCTCCTCTGGACACTCTCCAGCACCTCAATGTCCTTCTTGTAGTGAGGGGCCCAAAACTGAACACAGTATTCAAGGTGGGGCCTCACCAGTGCCAAGTACAGGGGGACAATCACTTCCCTACTCCTGCTGGCCACGCTATTTCTGATACAGGCCAGGATGCYGTTGGCCTTCTTGGCCACCTGGGCACACTGTTGGCTCATGGTGTTGCTTTAGGGCACAGCTGTGGAGGTGGATCCTTTGTCTGTGGAGCGGTACAGGTGCTCTATAGGCAAATTTGGCAGAGAGTGCTCCTTGTATCCATGCTAGTAGCAGGTACCTCTTGTTTTTGGGCTGCCAGAAACAGGACAGATCCTTAGCCCAGCATCTTCCCTGCCTCTCCAGATCTCCTTTCTCAGTCTACATTTCATGTACTTCTGGAGAAGAGGTGAGGAGTGAGTTTTCCCAGTGAGCCTTGTGAACTGCAGTTCTTGCTGGAATTAATCTCTGAACCTTCGAAGTAAGCAAGGCACCCAAAGTACTCAGCTCTGCTGAAACATGGTGGCCTACATAAGAGCAAGCGTGGATCTGTGAAGGAAAGGACTTGGGAATTGACTCCATGGGTTTCTCAGCATCTCCCCTGCATCCACAGAAAGGCCGGGGTGCTGGCTCTGGGAGGTGGGGGGTGTTGTAATGCACTAGTTGCCTTTTTGGACACTGAGGTCCTGAGTCAGGCAATGTGCCAGCATTTTAGAAATATATGGGTCCTGGTAAAGCTTGCCTAGAAACTGTGAAAATCATTAATTATCCCTAAACACACTTGTTACCTACTTCAGGAGGTTAATGGTTAGAAATTACATTTGTTCATTTGAATTCACATACAAAAATAGCTCTTTTTTATCATGCTAGTGAATCTGGCCCTACTCAGGGCCTTAATTACAGCGTGCTGCAGTAAGGCAAAGGGCACTGCTGCTTGAAAGCATACACCTCATCTGCTGTTATCCCCCAGCTGTTGGCACAGACTATCGCATGGGATAGTGTTTTGTATGTTATTTTGGAGTTTAGAGGGGAATTCTAAGGCCGGACATTTCTTATTGCTCTCAGTGATCCTGAACAACACTGAAAAAAGAGACAAAAATCTCTCTTCCTCTCTTTCTCACACACGCACTCTTTTAGGTTGATCTGTGGGAAAGCTTCCTGAACTCCAGCTGGATTTGCCAATAGCCCTGATAGAGAATGGTTCCCCCTTCTCTTTCCTTCATGTGTCTCCAGTAGTATCCATTTCCAGTGTGTGCACAGAGAGAATAGCTGCACCCAACAGCTGTCACCCATGGTGACAATTCAGATAGGGAAAGGGGAAGGGAAGCAAAGAAACTAAGAGCTTTAATCAATAGCAGCAAAACCAAAGTTGTCTTCTAACCCTGAAAGGCATAGAGCACTTTGTGCTATCACCAAGCAGCTAAACTGATTGGCATCGCACTTTGTACTGCCAAACATCCTGAGTGGGATCAAGTCTTACAAAACGGTTACCACAAGATAATTGGACTTGCCTAGTGGTAAAAAGGCAAAGATTCCTAAATAGGCATCAGATTAAGCATCAGTAAGCAAAACTCTGGCAGAATGACCTTGCATCCATTGTGTAGGGTGAGAGTGGTGGATGCTGCAGGCCTGATTTGCTAGGACTTGTTCTGGCCAAGTACTCATATTTGCAGGGGACAGTTGTGTACAAATATAGCTTTGTTTGTTTTCCATCACAAGTGCACTGAGTGACAAAATAGTCCTTCCAGAAGGCTTTGGGTATCTGGTTGTTTCCTACACTTCAAAAGCTGACTGAGATTTGATGATGACTTTTACAGCCCATCAGCTTACCCAAGAATGTCAAGGCAGAATTCTCTGATCTGGTGTCAGTGCTGCGGTTGAGAGCCTTTCTGCTGATTGGGATCGGGGGAGAGCTCAGCTTGAGAGTGGGTACTGCCAGGATGAATCAGCAGATATCTTCCTGGAGGCAATCGACAGTCTGGCTATCCCAACTGTTTAACAGAGATCCCACCAGGCTATAAAAGTCTGCTTCTGAAATGTTTGACGACTGCTTTCCAGCAAGGAGCTGTACAGTCATTCCCTGACAGCTGTGATATTGTCTCCCACACATATATGTAGATCACACAGTGATATTTTTCAGCAACTTTGTTTACTAGATGATATAAATACAAAAATATTTCAAGTCACTTAACATTTTGATGCTTTTCTCTTTGCATTGAACATTTTAGGGAGACTAGGAGAAGGGAATGGAAAGGCAGAATATGCCCCATGTGTCTTGGCATGTTGCCACTGACCTGCACATTTTTCATGTTAGTTCTCAATTGCTTCATGTACATGAAGCAACATGGTCTCTTGTATTTCATCTTCATAATTGATGCGTGGCTACAGCAGCAATGTTAAAGCAAAGACCGTTGCATTAGCATGTTCATTGCCCTTCTGACCATCAGTTTTATACAGTTAACTCTAGGGGAGAATGAGTGGATTTGATTTTAAGTTCTGTGCAGAGACTGAAATGTTTTAGCAGTAGAATGATCTCCTAACAGAAATCACAGCTGACAGGTGCTTTTCCTGTTCAACCTCCACCTGGCAAAGCCAGTTAGGAACTATGCAAGTTGTTATTTTTCTTGTTGCTGACTCCTAGATAGCTGTTTGCTGAGGATCTCCTTCACCACCACAATTTTAGAAATAAAGCCTGTTTTCAGTCCTGAGCCCTCTCTCCCAGCCCTTCCTATTTCATGAGCAGTCTAGATGGTGAAACTTGTCATGCAGAAAGAAGGCACTTTGACTTAGACTAAAACATAACAATTACAGAATCAAACACTCTCTGTATTTGGGTGGAGTTTCGAAAGAGTTTAACAAGTCAGATAGTGTGTGGATGAATCAAGAGGAGGCCTGCACCTTGGGGAAGGGAGCATTGTACTTGGAGAGAAGAGCAGAGTTCCTCTCTCAGAAATACCCTTGTTCCTGTGCACTGTCAGTGAACAAGAGGTACCAAGATTTCTGAGTAACTTGCTGTAGTCTTGGAGGAATCTGTAGTTCTCGTAGCAAGTAAAAGAACTCCAGAAACCTTGCGTTTGATTGCACTGAATGGTTGCTAGTTTTAAAGTCCCTTAGAAGATTAAGTGCTACCCAGCAAAGGGAAAAGGAGTCCAAGAGGTCGTATCTGTTTAGGAAGTTAAATCTAGTTAAAGTTTTGGTTGGTTGGTGGTGGTTTTTTTTTTTTTTTTTTTTTTTTTTTGTTGTTGTTGTTGTTTTGTTTTGGTTTTTTTTGTTTAAGTTTGGTGATGGTGCTTGTCTCTGGGTTTGTTCTAGCATTGCTTGTCTATAGGACTGAATCTGGTTTACAGCAAAGGCAGCTGTTCCCCCAACTTGGACCAGAGTAGTTGTGCTTCAGTGTTTGGATATATGCAACCATTTGCAAAACTCCTCTAGTTGAAAGGATTTTTCTC
The DNA here is from genome assembly GCA_035582835.1 of Phoebastria nigripes. Classification (NCBI taxonomy): domain Eukaryota; kingdom Metazoa; phylum Chordata; class Aves; order Procellariiformes; family Diomedeidae; genus Phoebastria; species Phoebastria nigripes. The sequence goes on along the minus strand of JAYKAV010002497.1, from coordinate 516,589 downwards.
AAATGCTTATGTTTATTTCTATAATCTTTGTTTTGCTTTGAAACCAGTTATGCAGGTTACGTATGGGATTATGCATGTAAATAGCAAAGGAAGGTACTTGATAAAGATTTCTTTATGTCTTTAAAAAAATTGTCATCTGGGATTTAGGATGAAAAATGAGAAACTCCTCTTACTTGAAGGGTGGTGGGGTAGTATTGTGAGTAACAGACAGGGGATAGCAACTTGGTGAGTGTATGGGGAAGAGGAGACAAATATAGGTGTTTGCACTTGCAGCCTGCTGCACTGAGCCAACGTTTGGTCTCTTGACAGCACAGTCACATAACAGTCTCCAGCAGCCAGGTGTCTTAGGCAGTGACTCATACGCTGAATACAGTTTTCTGCTGTTTTCACTGTGGTCCCTTTTTAACCTGCAGATGGTCTATCCCGAAATCTGCCTTCCCCTGCAACTTCCCAGCGGTGAATGTGACTTGTTGCCTGTATTTGAGACTTTTCCCTTCCTGAGGTGGCTTGATTACAGATTGATTATAGATTCACCAACCAGCAAGCATCAACTACACCTCCAAGTGACAGAGCGCTCTTAGCCTAGCTGCTTTGAATCTGTACTGGGATGGTAGCACGTGTTTCGGGGCTCTAACAGCAGAAACATATCAAACAGGCTGTCAGTGGTGACAGGAGACAGGATTGCAGTAATTCCCTTGTGTTGTTGAATAAACAAAGGGCTCTGAGCTACAATTTCCTTTGATTTGGTCAAAATAGAATAATCTGCGTTTATTCTTCTTGGCTGTCTCTTGAGAGAATAAACTAGGCAAACTTGGCTTCATTCTTTCATAACAGAAAAGACTGGTTGTAGGCTGAGGTCAGAAGAAAATTAATTTAGAATACGTGAGGAATTAAGGTGAGGGCCTTGACTCTTTCTTACACCAAATAGAACTTTCGAATTGCAGAAATTTGCATTTTCTGTTCTGCCAAGCTCCAACCTTGTAAATCCTTCTCTCAGGAGCAGTACAGAAAAATTAGAATTGTCAGGGTGGAGAAGGCTTCTTTTGCTTTAATCTCACATCTCAAATGGCAGCATCTTGGACGCCTCAGCATTTGCAAAAATACTAGGCACATGAGAGGTGGTGTGACCTCTGAACAGACCAAACAGCCCAATACTGTCTTGTAATGGAGACTTGAAATCTTAAGCAAAGTTTTCTCTCTCCCAAACTCTTTTAATCAGCTAGTAGAACTCTAGGTATTCTTGCTACGTACACGCAGAGGTAGAGAGGTGATCATGCTAAGCCATCCTTTCCTGTTGCCAGTTAAAGAGTTTTTTGGACAAAGGCTAACTGGCTTTGTACTGAACACGTACACTGGGAGTGCAGTGAAGAGAAATAGGATCTCTGCCCTGCTAAAAATGAAGCAACATGATAAATCTCCCTATGTAGTATTCATGCAGGAACTATTGCTTGGGCAATACCGTTGCTTCTACTGCTAACCCATGTCTGTCAATGAGCCCTACAGCAGGGCTGAATCAGGGATCACATGTCTTTGGGATGGAATAGATTGCTTCTGCTTCCTTTTCACTATAGCTACAGAGAGACTGAATAAAGAGGACACAAGGATAGACTGGGATGCACAACCCACTGCTACATTAGACATCACACTATCTCACTATTGCACAGAGAAGGAAATTAGTGGTGTCTCTGTCCTTCTGTCTTCAAAGTGGAACAAAGGGAAGATATTGTAGTTGGCTCTCCTTTCCCTTAAAAAAATGAAAAGACTCAAGGACTTTGTTTAGTTGTCTTTAATTACTAGACCTCTGCCCAAGTAATGGGGTGTGTTTGGAACTGGGAATTCCTTATAGTTACTGCCATAACCAAAATAGGGTAYTTCTCAAGAAGCGTTTACTTTTCCAGAATGTAGTGTATTTTGTATTTCCAAGTACAGCATAGATTTTATATAGAACTTGCTCTTGGGCATATTCAGATAAATGCTCAGGATTCTTAACTCAGAGATCAAAAAGACAAGTAAGTTGACCTTACAAAGATTATGAGAGAAGATATTAATACTCCATGAGTAGTGTGAGATTTCTAGGCGAGAAGATATTCAGCACAGGAACAAACACCTCTGCCTTGGAGCATGCAGATTTTTTCAAATTGCCGATGTTTTTAATGACAGCTGCTTTGTGCGAATGTGTATACAGAATGCCCAATTTAGATGTTTCCATGATGCTGTGCAAGGCTATTCCGCATATAAGCGTTATGATGCAAAGCATGTTCTATTTGACAACTCAGTGTTTTGCTCTGTCTTTAGAAATAAAATCCTGAGAGACTGGTATTTTTTGCATGTTTTGGGATAGGCAATTTGTTTTGTTTATTTTTCAGACTATCTAAAATGGAGAAGTTGTTTGACAAATTAAAATGTTGGAATTCAGCCTCTTGTTTTTTGGGGCCTCATCTCCGGTCCACTGAGGTGGCTGTTGTCCCAGTTCGGGCARTCTGGCTTTGAAGAGTACCAATTTCTTCCCAGTAGTACTTTGCTTTACATGGGATGTGTTGTTGGTGCTTATCTTCTCTATGTGGAGGTACCCTTTATAGCAAGTTTAATGACAACAAAACAGTAACAACTATTTTAAGTCATGTGTCTATAGCATCAGAGAAATAGAGAATACATTTCATAGAGATACAGTGTGTGGCTATTGACTGCACAGGAACTAGCCCTGTTCATCAAAGCTGAAGGTTGTGGACTGTATAATACCATACTAGGTAGAAGAGGATGCATCCAGCATCTTTCTCATTCCTTCTTGTCCCCAGTCTGTAATATACATGTAAGTAAAGCAAACTGATTCTTGGAATATAGCAGTAGTCCTGTACTAGCCATATACAATTGGCTGAAATCAAGAGAAATGTGTAAATGGCCCATAGGCCCTGGGTCTCTCACATCCAGTACACCAGAGCAGAGCAACAACATGGATCAGACAAGGAGGCGGTGATTTGAAAGTTCAAGTGAATGTGTAAGGTTGAAAACTCCTTGAAGAGGGGGGTGAGAGATTTCCCTCTAAAAAAACCTGTCTGAAAGACAGAGCTTTTTTTTAAGTGGGGGAACAAACAGTGAATTTTAATTAGGATAATGGTTTTAATAGGCTAAAACCAATCAAAATACCCCTCTGTGTCTTAAAGACAGTGGTACTGGCAACCTCAGCACTGCACGGATTTACACCATATAAACATTGACAAATGAACCAAAGAAGAATTAAAATCTTGTTGGAAAATTAAGACCATATACATAGCCATTGTATATGCTTTTTTATTTTTGTTCCTTCAGAATTAGCAGCTGTTAATGGAAATTAAGAGAGAAGATAGAACATCCTGGTTTAAATTGAGTAGCATAAGTGAGTAAAAATGATTTACGTAGTTCTCTTACATGCTTATGATTGTCCCAGAGCTTTAATGAATGTCTTCCCTTTGCTGACGTCCTCCAAATTTGTCTCACAGAATTGAATTAGTGTGGGATTGTGTCTCCATCACAATGCTCCAGAAATTGACATTTTAAAAGAAGTTAAGACTTCTGTCCTCTTCCTGAATGTTTCTTCTCTCAAAGTACTAGGAAATAAAACAGCCTGCAACAACCCTTACTCACTGTTTGGCTGGGAAAGTGGCTTCAGTGTGGTGGCTTCTGCTATTCATGGTTCTTTGTAACCCCTGCAAGTGTGCCTTGTGTTTGGTGATATGTATGATAGTAAGTACCAGTTAAGTGGTGAGCGAAACAGGGGAGCAACAGGTTGTAATAGCATGATGCTGGTAGAAGGAAAGACATTCTGGTCCAGCGAGGCTCAGGTGAAGTGGGTTACTGGGGTAAAACATAACCATCTCCGCCTTGCTCTTTCTTTTTTGCCTCTTTCCTCACCTTTGATCTAACTCTGACTACCTTTGACTGTCTTTGTTCTCCTGTAACTACTCTGCCTCGCAAAACCCTTTGTGGAGTGAGTTTGTTCCAGCAGTGTGTGCACAATGTCTGTCTTTTAGATTTTTCATCAGAGGTCACATCTTGTGCCATCAGGAATAAACTTGTCTGACTCACTTCTAATTTGAAATTTGATTTCTTAAATGTTAATAACTTGAAAAAAAAAAAAAGAAAAAAGGAAAAAAAGCGGTAATGCTGTGACATGTGAAGGGAACAGAAGCTGTGGAGTGGAGAAAATACCTTCTCACTAGAAAAGGTCTTTGAAGAGAGAAAATAAATTCCCTATGGAAAGATCAAAGCACATGGAGTTAATGGATTATGACAAGGTAAAAAAAATACCTGGAGAAAATAGTAGGTTCAAACATAAAAGAGGGAAATAGGAAAGAGTGGTTTTTTGTTGGAGGTAAAGGATAGTTAGATGGCTAGCTAAGTACTTGAGATTATATGTTGTAGCTAGAGGGCTATTAGCGGGAATAGGGATTTCTTTCCTCATGCCTGGCACAGCCTCCACTTATGCAGTGTCAAGGTAGCCTTGGAGTTCCAGTCCTGAATTCCTGCTCTATTGCAGTGCTCTGTGCTGGTGACTACAGCCTAATGCATCCTGTAGTGCAACCAGACCCTCTCAGACTGATGCAAGACTGATGTAATTGTAGTAACTCTTAAAGTTGTTTTAATAGTCTGATTAGGTCTTGCTAGGGTCAAAAATATATGGAGTTTATCAAAGAAAAAAAAGTCAGAAACCCTTCTGGAGAGCTAGGAAATGTTCATGGGTGAAGAAATCTGCAAAAAATTTTGTTCAGGTTATTGTTATCAAAGATCATCTGTACTGCTATAGGTATCTATGTGCCTTCTTCATTGCTGCAGTGTTTGATGCCCCACAAACATACAGAAACAGAGAACTACAGCTAAGGCACAAAGTCAGATCCTCAAAGATCTTGCTCTCAGTAGCATACACATCAGTGGGAATCAGACATTTGAAATGCCTCTCAAGAATCTGGGATCAGGTGACTTTGTCCAAGGCTATGCTGGGTTTCTGTGGCAGAGCAGAAGCCGCACCTCACTTCTCCCATTTAGTCACCCATCCTTTCTCCAGTCCCACCACAAAGCAGAAGTCCCAGGGGACTTGTGCCAGTGCTTTACATGCACCAGGAAGTTCACCTGCACTAGTTACAAAGTAAGTGTTGGATCTACTGGGAGATACTCAGCCACCCAGAACTCTCTGTAGGTGTTGCTGTTTGCCCCCCTGGTTTATTGCTCTATACGTTTGAGCAGGTGCATCTCCACAAACCTGCTGGTTGTTTCCTGGGTTGACAGTGATGTCTACATTGAGTGACAACCCAACATTTGTTGCCTGCCCTTCTTAGCAACGCCCGCTTGCCCTCTGTCTTCGGTCAGTTTCTCATTTGCCTCTTCACAGTTCTTAAGAAACAACCTGCCCCTCTGTCAGTCTTTCTGACAGTCTTTCTGTCTACAGAAGTGTATTTTGAAAAAGGCAGTAATTTGTATAGTGACTGGAGGTAAGAAAGGTTTGCATATGTGGGACACCTCTGTATTGATGATCTGATGGAGAGCTGATCGATACTGGAGTGTATTTAGAAGTGCAGTGTCTTGCCTGTGACTGTATGCTATGAGAGAGGTGCTGTTACCAGATGGGGTGAGGGAGGGATTAAGGCCCTGGTAAATCCTAGTCTCCCAGACCTCTCTCCTCATTAATACTGCCTGTGTGTGTGCTGCTCTGTGATTTTTCTTAACTTCCAAGAAGTGGCTGAACTGAAGTAGGAACTGTGTTGCTTCCAGCTCACAGGCAACTTCAAATTAAATATATATTTAACTTAATTAAAAATAAAATTGCAAGCCTTTCTTTTTGTTAGACAGCTTTAAACTAGAAATTCTTTTTCCTTGTTTTACAGCAGCTGCAAGAGCAGTAGTCTCTCTTGTCTGTCCCCATGACAAGAAAGAATTATGTAAAGGAATAGATTCCAGTGGATGCATAGTCCAGAAGGAGTAGAGCAACATGAGTACAAAATTCAGTTATTAATAGCAAAAGACTTCTATCGTCTGTTCTCTTACGATCTTGTTTAGTTTGGTGTAGTATAGACTGGAGAAACAAAAAGTGATGGGAACTACATGCAGCAAGACCGGTTTGGGTAGAACAAATGGTTTTGATTAGAAGAGTTATTACTGTACCGATCTGGAAATGAGAAGATAAGAGACCTTGACCTGAATATTTGATATTCAGAATTCTTAATAATAGGATGCCAACAAAATTTAGAAGCAGTTATTGAAGGACACCCGCCATTGGGTGACTTATGCAATATGTCAAGAACTGTTATAGTATTGAGGCCTTTGCCAGCTCTGGGTATGAGGCCCATGCTTCTCCCACCTTTTCTAGGAGAATGGGTCTATTATAGTCCTTTCTGTGTCATGAGAAAATTGTGCACTTTGTTATGTCTGCCACCACAGTTGTATCTTTTGCTTTTAGTATCTAAAATAGATATTTGGAGTTGTGGAGCTTAACCAAACTCTGCAGCAATTGCTGCTTACCAGTTACATTCTGGGCCTGTACAGATGTGTGTATATAAGGGCTAGTAGCCTGGTACCTCATAATTAGCAAATTCCTTAATTCCTTCAAAAGCAATAAACCAGGATGTTGAACAAAGGCTTTTTTTTTTTTTTTTTTTAAACCCACCCATCTTGGTTCAGCAGCCAAGTTTAGGTACTGGTCCTGAACTTTCAGTTATCAACCTTTATTTTATCATGTTCCACTTCTACAAAGTGGTAATTACAGTGGTGCCCTTTTGGCATGCGCTGTTCCTGCCAGGCCCAGAGCAACCGACCTGGTCTGCGGAGTAAAAGGGAGCGCTACTCGCTGTCCTGGTTTCAGCTGGGATAGAGTTAATTTTCTTCCTAGTAGTTGGTATAGTGCTGTGTTTTGGATTTAGTATGAGAATAAGGTTGATAACACACTGATGTTTTAGTTGTTGCTAAGTAGTGCTTACACTAGTCGAGGACTTTTCAGCTTCCCATGCTCTGCCAGGTGCACAAGAAGCTGGGAGGGAGCATAGCCTGGACAGCTAACCCAGCTGGCCAACGGGGTATTCCATACCATGTGATGTCATGCTCAGTATGTAAGCTGGAGGGGAGTTGGCCGGGGGGCAGCGATCGCTGCTCAAGGGACTGGCTGGGCATTGGTCAGCAGGTGGTGAGCAATTGCATTGTGCATCACTTATTTTGTATGTTCTATTATTATTATAATTATTATTATTTTATTTTCCCTTCCTTTTCTGTTTTATTAAACTATCTTTATCTCAATCCATGAATTTTACTTTTTTTGTTTCAATTTTCTCCCCCATCCCACTGGAGGTGGGGGGAGTGAGTGAGCGGCTGTGTGGTGTTTGGCTGCCTGCTGGGTTAAACCACAACACTCACAGAGACCATTCATGGGTACAAAAGTGCAGTGTCTCCTTCTCTTCCATCTCTTTGTTTCCCAAAGCTATGTATGGCTTTTCTTTCGTATATTGCCAATTTTACCACCAATCATTTCCATTTCAGTGCTGATGTATGGAAGATAACATACAAAACATTGCTACAGTAGGGTACTACTATGAGACGATGCTGGCAACACACGCAGTTAGCTGTATTAATTTCTTCTCTTTTAATAGCTGGGAAGAAAACATATGGAATCAGTGAGCAACAAAACCTCAGTTTTCATTTGAAAAAGGAAATAGAGAATGATTCATTCTAAAACCATACGCTCCAAAGGAGGAAGATTTGAATTATTAACGACATATCTAAACATGATGGGTGCTGACACCTTCATCTCTTTTATTTTTACTGCCATGGATTTTCTTCACATGCACTGAGAGAATTTACACTCCAGGAAGTGTTAATGGTTTCACGCTTCCTACCCATTTTTAGCTGCCTAATTTATGGAAAGCCATTACTAGGTGAGTCACTGCTTTCACAGGATTAGTGTGGCTGAGAAAGCTTTGGGTGTTCCTGTAATTTCCATATTTGTTTGAAAGGAACAACAGACCCACATTAAAACTGTTAGTGTTTGGTATTACAGTAGAGTTCAGAGTCTCTGCTCTACTTGATCACGTACAAATATTGCAAGAGATGCTCCCTGTCCCTATAAGCTAACAAGCTAAACAAACAAGAAAGATAAAGACTTATCTGCATTATAGATGCAGTGAGTCAGGGTGTCTCATTGTTCAGAATTTGTGCCTAATTGGATGGGAGTTAAATATTTGCAAAGATTACAAATAGAAGCAATACTAGGAATCTCACTATAAAGAACTGTTCATCCTGCAATAGCTATTGCAGAAGCACATTTACTCTCTTGTTGCTCTTAAGAGGTTTTGGTTAGACATACACAAGTTACAGAAAGTAACAGCCAAGCCTGAGGATCAGGGTTTGCCCCTAATAGTAAATGAACCATGGGTTGAAATGCATTTGGGCTGTCTGTATCATGAATGTAACAGGAGAAATGCAGTGTGTAAAATACTCAAGCGCTGAATAAGGTGTAGATTTCATAGCCAATACTCTTTGTAATAAATAATTCAGAAAGATTTGTTCAGTTTAGAGAATGGTCTCCACCAGGCAGTAACATAAAATTTAAAGGAAATCTTGAATTGATTTTTTTAACTAACTTACTCTTCTATAAACCTCTTAACTTGTCGCAAAAGGTGTGTGTTACCTATTATGAGTCTTTCACCTAATTAGAAGCTCTTAAACATCTATGTAGGGTTTTTCTGCTACATATTTTCTGTACAGGTCTACCTCCAGAGGCTGTTTGTTTCAGTTATGTGTAGGTTTCTTAATTAAGGAGCCCATATCTCACTGCACAGCACGTACCAGGTAGTACAACTATCCATCTGTAGCTTCTGTATTTGCTGGGAAGTCTGTTGTGCTATTGAGTCAGTGTGGACCTGCAGCTGGGTTAACTTTGAACTACTGTCCTAAAGAAATTATAATTTTTGGGTGCTATCTGTAGATAATAATGAAATGAAGCATCACTAGTTCTCCCTCTTTGTTTTCCACTGGAGAGTTTGTGGGGGATGAAACTGGAGAAATGATGTTACAAGTAATTTATTGCTCAGGGTTCTTTTTCTCTCCCCAATTTCTTTCTATTCTGTCAGCTTCTTTTTTCTCACACCAATTACTCTGACTTAAGAAATTACACAGCTCTTCATAATAGCGCTTGAAGATTGGTATATTTGCTGTATAAATTCTGAGGCAGATCTTCAGCTGCTACAAAGTGAAGTAACTCTGAAGCCACAACCTTTTTTTTCAGCTAACGATCTTTTGTATATGAGCTATCCACTTTTTTCCTTTTGTTTTTAAAATCTTTCAAGCATTTTAAAAACCCTAGGAAAAAAGTAGAATAGCGAATGGTATGCATAAGGTTGGGAGACAATAAGTTACTGGTGGCTTGTTAAATGCTAAGTTACAGAAACTAAATACAGATCGCGTTAATCAATTGGTGTTATGTACATGTCTTTATGTGTACTCCCATGTTGTACCCTTTTGAAAGAGGTGTTAGAAAATAAATCCCAAATGACCCTTAAAATCTATCATCAAACTGATCACACGAGAATGGTTAATATGTAGGCAAGTACAATAAAACATTCTTCAACTACTGTTTTGCAATATAAGTCCATGGTGGAGATGGAAGCCCATTGGAATTGACTTTTATAAGAAGGTTGAAAGTACTTTGAGTATTTAGAATTGAACTGTTCCATCACGCTCTTCCAGTAGGATTTCTTTTAATGGGAACGTGTTTGGACTACATAGTATTCACTGGCCATATATGTGGATTTTCAGGCAAAAAATATTTTAAATTTTATTCTGAAGTTAAATCAATACAAACATTTGTGGTGGATGCTTTTATTTGTACTTTCAAAACACTCCACATTTTTCATGTTCTTATTTCATTCAGGGCAGTTGAGTGACTGAATGCAGAAGAAAAGCAGCAACGTCCTTTGAAAGCTGAATGATTGCCTGCTCATTTGTTATACCACTTCTACGTAAAATGAACAGTGTCTTCCTCTACTGAAGAGCCACTGACATGACTGAGGCATAACGCATGTTTCAATAACAGTAACAAAAAGCAGAGGCTAAAAAGAGGTGTCTACATGCAAGGCTTTTAAATGGCGCTGGCTTTGGCCTGCCTTTCCAAGGAAATGCAGTTTGTGTGATTGCCTCTTTACTATTCTGCTAAACTTGATAGAGTGGTAAAGACCTCATAGATACAAATGCCTAAAAGCTGTTGGGAAATCAGCGGCTAGGTAGAGATGAGGCCCAAATTATTGTTGCCAGCTGACGAAAAGTCAGTAAGAGAAGCTCAGGAGCTATTGGTTACTGTGGTTGGCTGTACGCAGGGATGGTCCAGACCTCACCACACCAGCAAATGTTCTGATGCTCACTAGAAGGGGAAAGGGTGGAGAAGAGATAGTGTGGCAGGAACTGGAAGTATTACAAGTTAGCAAGTCTTGCAAGATGGTAAGGGAGGTAAGCTGGAGGTATTTTGGTGACTGGGGAGTGATGTAGCAATTTTGGATATGAAGCCAGGCTTCATTGGTTTGGTTCCTCATGGTACAGTTCATAATATAGTCTGCAAAGGTTGCTTTTTAATGAATGACATCATAAACCAGGGAATAAATGGAGTAATTCTGAATATTGCTGATGTTTTAGACCAGTAGAAGGGATAAGACTCACTCTTGGTATCAATAAAAACTCATTGGGACCCTACCCACAGAAAAGGCAGAAATTGTATACAAAGTGAAGAAGTATGACAATATACCGTGAGTGTTTGTTCTATAAATAATAAGCCAGTGGATTGAGTATTTGTCCTGCTTTGATGCATTTTGTTTCCAAGCAAACAAACGTACAAATGATAAAAATAAAGCAAGCCATTACTAATACACTTCTTTTGGCACCTTTACTGAAATCTGTGTTTCATTCTGTGGTGTGTACCACAGAGAAATTTGTGAGTGAGTCCAATACCTATCTTCAAAGTAATAACTGACAAGTTATAAAAGCAAGAATTAACAGACTCAGACCTGCCTCTTCTTTCTTTTGTTTGACTCAATACATTCATACAAGATTAGACATTCTGGAAAGTGTCAGTGTTTAATGGATACACTCAGAATAGTTTAATGCCTACTTTATTTGCTGTTTCTTATAACTGAATCAAGCAAAAATGTTCTTTCCTTTTGGACATTGACAATTGTCTCCAGCTGCACCACAGGACATCTAAAATGGTAAGATGGAGCTATACCCTACTATTAAAAGCCCCTTGGACATTGCCTGATACATTGTGGAGTTGTGACAGTAATATTTTACTAGATGATGACAGAGCGCTGCAATTGCTGTCATTTTTTCAGTATGAGTTAAACCAAATATGTGTGATTCAGGCATATTCGCTTGACAGAATGCTCTGAATTTACATGATTAGAAAGCTCTTCAGATTAAATGCAATTCATCAAGGCATTTTTCACAGGTAAAATACCTGTGTCAGATTGGCCACTTTATGATGGTAGGAGACTAATCTTACTGAATTCAAGAAAAAAATCTCTGAACTACCTGCACATACCATCAGGTAGGTAGGTAAATAATGTCTCTAATTAGTTCCAGATGTAAAACTGCATATGCAAGATTGAAGGCTGAGTTGAAGTTATTTAAAAAAAAAAAAAAAAAAAAAAAAAGTACAAAGTGGTACTGCAAACTTCTGAAAAAGAGGCTTTTTCGGAAAATCAGGCCCTTCAAATCTATTGAATCTCGTGAAATGTTAGTCAAAATCTTAATAAGAAAAAATGCTTAGCAAAGAGTGTTAGAACGTTCTTTATTGTTGCAGTATCGTTTAGGAAGATTGTATATAGAAGTATGCGGCAGGTTCTCTGGAACGTTGCCATAAAACATAGTTATGTGGTCTCAAGATATCAATAACCATTTACAAACTGTTCACTTATGCTAGTTTCAAGCTCCTTGCAGAAGTATTGGTATTAATCCACATATGCACAGATGGTGCATTACATATGATGGCTGCTGGTAATCATGTGAATGCAACGCAATTGTTGCAACTAGTAAGAACTTGCATTTATTTTTAAAAAGCTGTGGTACTGTGCAATAACTCAGATGTTTTTATATTTTTGAGGTCCTGATTCTGCAAGAAACTTACTGGAGAGAAACTATGAATTTGGTACAGCTTTATCCAGGGAAGACTATAGCAGAATGCAAGAGTGGAGTCAAAAACTAGACAGGTGTTCCCTTGATAAAAGAAGTTGGATCATCTTTTTTTGTCATGTTTACTTCCCTACATGAGCACAAAAAAAAAATAAACCTGCTTTAACCATGCTTGGTTGGATGAGTGTTGGTGAGATTGTGATAATTACAGGTTCATTATTTGGAACTGTATGCTGTTCTTTTGATTCATGAAAGACTTAAGAATCTCTGTTAGTGTTTAGTGACTTTATATAAAGAGTATATGAGCAAAATAAATAGAAAGAAAACCTTTAAAATTAGCAACGTCCCAGAAGATGAGATTGTTAACAAAATCGTTTTTTCTGCAAGTTACAGATTACCTTTCATTTACTTGGATAACTTGGATGTAGCAGTGGGATGAGATTAGCATAATCACCAAACATATACTTTATCCTAAATTTGATTTAGCAGTTATTGATAAAAATTGAATTCAAATAGAGGTTGTTTTTTTCAAATGAACTCCAGTTTGAATCACAGACTAAGGCCAAAACACCATTAAATTCTGACTTCTTGTGTCATGTAGCTATATTATTTCACAGTTTACTTTTTTAAGCCATTACAAGTTTGTTTGAATTACAGCAAGGATTGGTTTGTTAATGTTCAGGTTTTTTATTTGGAATCTAGCCTTCCTTTAACCATTTGAATTGACAACCCACTATTCTTAGACCATTATGTTTTTGTTTGCTAGACTGGAGAATAATCTAATGTCTAGCATCTTCTCCCTGAGCTCTGATGGTCACTGTTTTTGAGATTTTGACACAAACACACACTCATGCATACATATACATGGAATTACTTCAGTCCCTTTTAAATAGCCTGCATAATGAAGTCTTGCGCTAGTAACTTTTATGATTTTGAAGTGAATCAATACTTCACAGTTTATTATTTCTTTGACTTCTCAATTTGGAATTGCCTATGAGAAGTCTGAGCATCTAACAATTTTTTTGAAAAATCATTTGCAAGTAATCTCTGAGAATTGTTATTCAGTGGAATACTCTTAAGCTGTTAGTTGTTTTTACTTGAAATCTGATGGAAAAAAACTGAGATGTGATCTGTTCATTTAGGCTGGATTAATTCTGTAATTTTCTTCTCAGTTTGAACACTGGAATCAGGCTTCAAAATCTGTTTTCCCAATAACATTTTAGTTTATCTTTCTGATAATATTTGTCTCAGTTAACTTACTCATTTAAATATTCACAGACAGGAGGTACTGCAAATTTTAATGTTTTTATCAGTATATTATTAAATTTTTTTTAGGAAGTTAGCCCATTCAAATTAAGACTGTGAAACCGAATCAACCCAGTTTTAAAGAGAAAAGGCAATGAGAGAACTCTGCTTTGATTTGAACAGGTCCCTTCACAGGTTAAAATGTATTTTGCAAAAGATCTCTTAGACACTTCCCCCAGAGTCTGTGTAATTTCTACCGAACTTAGCAAGGAAAATTACTTCTGTTCATTTCCTGTACTAAATTGCTCTGTAGATGTTCAGCCACTCTAGGACTTCATGGATAAAATAAAGAGCTTGCCGTTAAGGTTTTCATGCAGGCACAAAGATTCTTCATATTCACAACTAACAATTCTTTCTTCTCTAGATATTCTAGTCCCTCAGCTGATTCATGATTGAGGGACCTATGCTACAGATATGCTTTGGCCAGTCCTCACTTAGGGGCCCTAAGACTAAATATGGCAAAGCATACTTGCAAGGATTAATGGCTCTGTCTGGTGCCCTAGGAGCTTTGCTTGAGTTAAAAGTGCTAAATGAACCATCAAAATGTCTGATACAAATATCGTTGGGGAAAAAAACAGACAAGGCTGGGGCAGACAAACCTGTTTCAGATCTGAAGTAGAAGTCAGTCCTGCCTGGAGATAAGGGAATGGTCAAAATGAACTCCTGAGGCCTTTTCCAGATAAATTTTCTACTTTCCATTATTTTGGGGGGGGGGGGAAGTAAAACCTCAGTCAAAAGGATGTCTCCTGCCAGAAACACTCCCAGTTATGTCAAAATCTGTTGCTTACATTGGGAACTGACTGATCTTGTGTGGTTATGCCCCACTTCCCTTTTTCTTAGTTCCCAAAATTTTTACTATCAGTCCAAAGCCTAAGGATTTCATATTGCCATCTAAATAAAATCTAATTTCATTATTGGCTAGTTAACTTTAAGGGAATACTTTATTGGTATGGAATGCATAATGCCATGTGTCAACTGTGCATCTAACATGTAGCAGTCTTCTTTCTAGGCTAACACCTCTATCTGTGAGAATTATAAAGCATGACTTATAATTGTATCCTTTTAAAGCACTTATCATTTATTAAGTTTTGCTGCATTCAGTGACTGTGTTGGTTATCTGGAAGCACAATGATTCTGGGGCTGTGCATTGTCAGGTCACTAATCTCCATCCTGCACTCAGCCTGTCAGCCACATGAGAATGACTCATTCTCTACAAACCTCCTGTTGCTTAGTAGCTGGTTGTAGTGTGAGAGAGAGTTGGGAAAGTAGTGGTGAGGTAAGAGGAAAAGGGCTGCGAGGCAGTGTTCCTGGCTGCCTAAAAGGAACTTGTGAATGAGGGTATTATTTGACCTTCTAATTGGTGAGGAATTTTTCTGTTTCCTCACAGATACAAGATGCATGAATTTACATGCTCTGCCCCTCTCTATTCTCTGCAGTATCCAGGAAAGTTAGTCACGCTTGTGGGCCTTTATTGTATGCATTTATTTATTTACCGTCGTGGTACCACTTTCTCTTTTAATAGTATCTCTTTGTTACCTCGGGAACTGGTTACAGCCCTGCACATTTCTTCTTCTGTTCGGTGCATCGTGATGCTCCTGTATGCCATACACAAGGTTCTGAACAGTGTTTGAAGAACTGTTCATCTGAAACCCTTTGTCTGTCTGCTGTCTGCATTACAGCACTGGCACCAGCATGATGACTCAAATCAAAAATGACACGGCGCCAGAGAGGAATTAAAAAAAAAAAAAAGTAATAGCTCTATCAATGCATTGAATCTTGCTGTAGGTAGGGTGAATTTGTAGTGGACAGGTGGATTTAATTCCCAATATTTAGTTGGGATAGCTGTAGAAAGTTATTTAGCTTTTTTATGGAAACAAACTGCACGAATAACATTTGCTTCTAAACTAAAGTATGCGTGTCTGTATCCCAATCATAATAGCAGGAGGTAATACTTTGCCCTTCAAGGGATGTAACACAGATTGAAAGACTGAGAGAGCTTGAAGAGTAGCTTTGAGGGCAAGAAGTGTTAGCTATGGGAATGCTTCAGTGATCTGACTTTTTCTTTGTTAATATAAACAGGACTTTATGGTTGATTGTAAATGGATTGCTTTGTCCCAAATAGCATTCTCACCAATTTCTTCTTCTCACTTGAATAACATATGGACAGTTCCAATTTTGATTAAGTCTTTGACTTTTAAAGTATAACAGGTTTAAATCTCAAACATTTCTCCTCAATCCTAATGACTTTTTTGTTTTCAAAAAAGGAGATGAGGAACAAGTGGTTACTTTTGAAGTGTTGTAAAAATAATTAACTTCCAAGTTTCAGATGAATGCTAAGCAAAACAGCAATACTCACTCAGCAAACATGGAGGAGAGTGTTTCCATTTATCTAGAGAACCCCAAGGACTGCTTACAGTGATGCAATTCAACAGATTTTCAGCGAAGTGTCTAAGCATTTTAACAAATAGCAAAAGGCAGTCTCTTGAGTGTAACAAGACTAAAAGATACAACCAAGATAAACTGGTCTTTACTGAATAAATAGACATTTATGGATTTATTTGGGGAAAAAAAAGCAAAACTGAAGTTCAGTTTCTTGACTGTAGCAATTTGCTACATTCATACATATTCATACAGGTATGCACAATGGTGATTTAAATACCTCAATGGTGATTTAAATACCTCAACTAAATTAGAAAATCAGATGCCATATCTCAGCCTCAGCACTGATCCACAGAGTATGTCTTTAAGCTTCTGAAATCACACTACGGGTTCTGGAAATGTGATTTAAACACAGGTCTTTGTGTAAAGCAAAGATGGTAATTAAAAAAAATCAGAGTTTTGAGAGAAAGACAGATGGTAAGATAAAGATGGGAGCATAGTCTAAGGGGAAACTACAAGGCTTTCAGTGATCCCATGAGGATGGGAGTCTGAAGAGTTTAGGAGAGGTGGCTGTGATGATATAGACAAATCTTATTTTACACGTTTAAAGTGCTCAAAACATGTTTCAATATGGATCGTATAATTTTCTGTTATGCAGTATTTAATGAATTCACATTAGTTTGCCAAATGATTTATTTGGCAAAGTAGTCTTAAAGATCTTCTTTAAAAGGTCTTTAAAACTCTGCTTTTGTTACATTCAAAATGTTCTGGGGTTTTGGTTTTTTTCATTCAATGAGAGTTTGAAATGAGAAGTTTCCTTTTATTGCTTTAAGGTATTTGATCGGTTAAATGGAATCTAGTTTCAGTAATTGATGGATGTTGAAACTGGGGAGAAAAAATATCGCGTATGAATCATAACACTGTGGAAAGGTGGAGCACCTGTGATAAGGACACGGTCACTTGCAAATGGTACCTATGCTTCATGGCAGCTCTTCAAGAACTGAAGATGACGTTTTGTGAGAAATAAGGATGAAAGTTTGGCTTTATGTACAGATACTTTTGCTATTCTCTCTTAACGCTTGCACATACTGTGTGACTGCTGTTTAAGTAATGAATAGGTGGGATAAAATATTCACTGTAGTTCTCTTGGCCAAGTAGTTAGAGAAGATTTAAGGTTAATAAGCCTCCTCATAATTAAGCTTTAATATAAGTGAGGATGGTAATTACTCTATAAAGTTTAGTTGTGATGAAACTGCTACTGAATACATGTATATAGCAAGGCTACAAAAACATTTTACTGCTGATGGAAATGTGACTTACTTTCAGCTGTTTTGTTGTTGCTGGGGCTTTTTTAATTAAAAAAAAAAAAAAAAAAAGAGCCTGTTAATAGTTGATTTCTTTCTAAAGTGCAACAAGAATGCTGGGAAGTAATTTACAGGCAAATGGAAAGCCCCCAAGCCTCCTGGGTTTTAATTTGGGTCTCTCAAAAGACAGGCACAGAAAACATCCTTGTTCCAAAAAATATTACTTAAAAGTAGTGAAAGCATATCAATCTTACCATTCCTTTGAGAGTCTTCCTTGCTCCTCTGTATCAGAGTTAACTTTTAACTGAGTGCAACCAGCAAGAAATTATAGCAGTTTCTTCTGCACCACTACATGAGTCAGCGAGTAGGGGATGGCCGAGTCAAACTCTACCCTGACCCTTCCCTCCCACTCCCTGCCCAGCTGCTGCCTGTTTACTCCTTTGGGTATAGCCCATGATCCTGGAAGCCTACACAGAAAGTTAGAAATAGTGGATGCTCTTCCTCCTCTGTATGAGAACATAGGTGAAGTCTAACCATAACGTACCACGTCAGCATGAACTTCAAGTACATCAGCTCATGTTCAGAAATAGGACTTGGGACTTTGCTTAAAGCTGACCATTTCCACTGAACTGTGTCCTTAGTGATTGCTCTAGAGGTTGAAAATAGAGGTTTGTAAATCTGGAATATCTGGCAGACCAGGATGTTTAACATCATTGGCTTGTTCAAATGTACTCTGGCTTTAGAGTCCTGAATTTTTGAAACATTTCTCTAGCAACGTATTTGGTATTTATGTATTTCCCCTATAGTTTCCAAGACAGATTGTGTTTCTTCTTTTTCTTCCAATATGGAGAGGAAAATGACAGCAATGATACTGACTGCATTTTCAGTGTATTTATTGCTTTATTCTTGATTTGTTTCAGGCATATCTCACTAAGGCACTGAGCGAAGCTTTGTTCTGTTAGCCTTCCTCTCTCCCGCAGCCTGGTATGCTTTGGCAATTTTCTGCTTTAATCCAGTGTTGTTTCAGTTTGCAATCAGTTTTCTCTTTCCCTAATTTCAGATCAGTAACTTAGCACAAGAAAAATAAAGGCTTTGTGTTATCTGGGATTTGATTTCTCTGTTGAATCTCTTGGGTTTTGTGGTTTTTTGTTGTTGTTTTTTTTTTTTATGCCCACTAAAAGCACTTTCCTATTTATAAACTAAAATTCCTTTAATAAAGTTTTCTAGGGAGAAAAATGCAACTCTTCCTGTGATGGTCAGTCTTTGTGTTATTTTTCCAGGTGTGTAAGGTAACCTCAGTGTGCAAGATAGAAAGGCTGCTACCAATGCACCTTTCAAAGTCAAGAGCTCTCGGGGATGGAGTTGAAGACCACATCAGCTTAAATGGGCTAGATTAAGATAAAAACATATGGGGCTGATGGAGCATAAGGAACTTTTTTTAAACAAAATTCTGGTATTTTTTGTAACAGTATGTTCATTTCATCTTTGAATCTATTTGAAATTGCAACCTATGCTGAGCGCTAGATTTAATTTATATTCAACTAACTTGAAATAGTAACCATTTTGTGCCAGTTTTATTGCCCTTAGCCCACATCATAACCCGGACACTCAAGGTTAACAGATTGAGAAACTTCAAAAAAATTAAAAATAAATTAAAAAAAAAAAAAAAAAGCAGCAGCTTGTGTTCTTTCAGCTAATGAAGAGAAATTACTATAAGAGCCTGAAACCTGCTAATTCTGAAATCTTGTAAGAAGTAATAGAAGGTACAGTCAATACTACATAGGAACTAGAGATAATAACTTCCTTTTAAAAATTGACTTTTAATGCAATACAGTGTTTTGGTATTTTTCTGTGTAGACATTGCACTGAAGATAGTTTTTAGTTATTAACTATCATGAATATTTCACATGATAGATTTTCCATATTTTTTTACTAAACTAATTTCTATTCAAAAGCAGCCTGATGCAAATTAAGAATTTAAACAAACAAAACTTAGAAAGCAATAAATTACATTTTTTTCACAATATAATGTTAATGTCAGCATAAATATTAAGAGAAAGTTTTTTATAATTGCTTACACCTGTATTTGCTTTCATTCTCTAATTAAAATAAACCTTATTTAGTTATAAAGATTACAGTTAGTTTCAAATCAGCAAATAATAAGAATTAACCCTTTTCTAAGAAAAAAAAACAATATGGGACTAAAATTGGCTAAAGTCACTGGTCAGTCTGAGGAAATGACCTCAAAAGGAGATTATTTACTTTAGAGTTGTTTAGTTATTTCAGTTCTCTATATTTAAGTATATAGATTTGCAGTCCTTGTAGCTGTGAAAAAATATATGTAATTTGATCAGAGATTACCCAGATCTGTAGCTAGTCTAATGCAGAGGTTTGTTAGGGGCAAAGTCCCCTGCTGATTTGAGCAGCACAGCGGAGATTCCCTGCTCCGGCTTGCCTTGCTGGCCGTAGGCGAGCAGAGGTCCCACGTGCAGTGAGGTGCAGTGGGGCTGCCTCACAAGCTAACCAGCTCCATTGGGTGCTCAGTAATATGGGGCTCTCCCGTCCCTCTTGCAGTTGTTCCCAGAGAGACCTAATTTGCTGCTCTGCCCCTCTGGGAAGAGATGGGGAACCCTCATCATTGCCACTGCTTTTGGAGAGGCAAGTGCTATGGTGTAAAAATTAAAACACGTATCACGGTGTGTTAGAGCCCAGATTTGGTTAGTCTAGTCTGGGTCAACACAATTCCTCACTGCAGTTTAAGTAGCAGACTGAGCTCTTTTAAGTGGATCAGATAGGTTACAGGTTATAATGGTGACTGTTTACTTGGTTATCTGCTTCATTAGTTCCATACATTTTTGTTAAACCTTTATTTTGTCCAGTTAAATGTGAAGATGAGACTGGTCAACTGGGATCTAAAGACATGGTAGAATTAGTTTGTACGTGCAGGTGCTTTTTTGGGTAGGTGATCACTTAACACTAGCATATGTTAGAGGGTTGGTTTCTATAGTGTAGTTCTGAGTTTTTAATTTGTGAACATAAAATGTGTACACTAACACCCTGAGTCATCTAACCCTTAATCATCCTTCAAGCAAATCCATAGACTACTCTGCCAAGTGTGGTCAGTGGTTAACACATGAATCAATATCCCTGCATTGTGTTGACTTTATCTTAAGCTGCAGCCTTTGCAAAAGATGACAGCAAGGGGAAAGAAGGATCTAAAAAAATCTGTAGTGTTGATATTTCAGAAGAGGAATCCTGCCTTGGGTTACTTTTCTGACAAACAGAAACCCCGCCTGAGACACCACAACTGGTTGTTGTGAAGACTACAATTTAGAGAAATTACGGCAATAATGCAACTCTTTCTGGCAAATTCTTATGTTTGTCACAAAAATAATTTGGCTGAACTAATTGGCTTCATTTAGAATTCAGGTGCTTTGGGCCTTGTAAGTAATACTCATTTGGCTTGACTGATTTATCTTCTGCAGTATCTTCTATTCAATCATTACTAGCATAACAAGTGATGATCAAATTAAAGATGATGTCTTAAGGTTCCTCTATTTTTCCTCTGTGTGCATATTTAGCACACCAGATGGTCAATGCAGTCATAATAAACTGGTGGGAATATTTAATTAAATGTCTTCCCAGGACATTAAATGTAGGGTATTATTCTTTGGCTGATGATCAGAGTAAATATTTTGTAATAAGGGAGAGTCCTTGTAGAATATTGCTGGTACTACATGAAAATCACATTTGGGAACAGAAATGTGTTCAAAGCAGAACTTTCTTCGCAAAATTAAGACATCTCAAATGCTAATTCCTTTTATATGTTTTTTTTTCCTACCACCAATTCACTGTTACTCACTACTACCCAATTATTACAAATAGCATGAAAAATTGTTTTTAAATTGATAGTCATAGAATGGAATGAGTCTAAGTTAAAGTCTGTAGCCATTTAATTGGCAATAGTCACATTTTTACTGAATACTGAAGGGCTCAGATGGAACACTGAAAAGCACAGTTGAGAACAACATCTCTGTTAAAGCAGTGATGATTCCCTGGTAGTGAAGGAAGCCTGTTTGCTTTTGTTGGGAGTTAATTCTGCTCCCTCTGTGAATTCTCAGAGGACTGAAGAGACTATCTTTCCATAGTCTGAAAATCCCTCCACCCCCAAGTATGCAAATGTCCACTAGCCCAGCAGTGCTACTCCTCTGTCAATAACCTAATTATCTTTTAACCCTAACCAGTTTTATAATATCATGACTTTCTCTACTCCCATAGAACAGCTTTTTTTTTCCCCTGTGAAAGTGAGATTAGTAGAATGAAAGCAAGGATGAACTTAGCCTATTAAAATAGGCTAGTTGACAACTGGAGGGGGGAAGATCAGCTAGAAATCTGAAATACATACAATTAGTGGGCAGCTGAACTGAAAAGCAAATTACCTTACTGAGTGCATCTATCTCAGAACTGGGTAGGTCATCTCTCTAGCCAGGGTTTTCTTTTGAAGAGTCCTCTCACCTTACAGGCAGAGAACATGATTATCTACTTGTAAGAAGGCTGAGAACCTAATTCTGAAGGACACTTAATTTTATGGGGAGTTAGAAGTAAGTTGTCTTTTCTCTGAACCTCTCCTGACAGAATTAGTGTGTGGTTTTGAAAGAGTAACAGGACCTGCCATTTGACACTATCCCATTTCACTATGGGAAAAGCAAAAATCTGGGTAGGAAGCATTGGGATGGATAGCTTAATGTCTCTTGATTTCTAGACACACACATCTATATATTCCCAAACAGAAACATGATTGTCCACACACAACTGTGTTAGGCCTGTACTATTGTTAAGTTTGTACAGTTAAGCACACAAGTCTGGAAGGCCCAGAACTTTAAGGAGTTTAGATATCAAAGGTACCAATTTCTCTGAGAGATGGCATGTAAATAGGCTAGCACAGAATTTTAGTCTGCCCTCTTTGGTCAGACTGGATTTTGTTAGGACTGTGTCAAACCGCACATAGCCAAACTGATTGTTAAGAAAGCTTTTGTGCTAGTGTTGGCTAAACTGACCTACTGCAGAGATAAAATCCTATGTGGTGGAATCCAATTAACAGAAAACTGGGAACTAGCAAATCCCTCCAGAAAGCAGAAGACTCTAAGTATTATCAGTAAAAGTCCCCCTTTGCAAATTAGGAGTGGAAAAAATTGTTTTAGCTATTACTGCATAGGAATAAACAAAGCAAGTTCAAAACTAACAGCAAACCCCCAGTGCTATAGAAGTCCTTTATTTCCTTAGAGATCCTCCCTGCCTCAAAGCTTTCAGATGCATCTAAATTCAGAAATGAACATTCTCAGCACCAGGGACAATGTGACAGTGGTTTGTTTCTACAGTTACTGTTAGGTCCAGGATCTTCACTGACATCCGTAGTCACTCAAGTAGTGTATGAGTTTGCATTTGTAGCTAATTTTAATAATTGTTTTAGAGTTAAATATCAAGAGTACAGAGCTATGGAAGTGTTCTGATTTATTTTACAATTAAATAAAGGGCTTTTTGTGGTGGGGTTTTTTTTTTTTTGGAACCACAGACTGTCAAACCCCACTTAAGCAGTCAAGCCCAAATGGGTAGATGCCTTTTGAGGGGGTCCAAATGGAAGAACATTGTCTTAAATATACATAAGTTTGGTTACAATAGTAAATATTTACTACAGAAATATAATATATATAAATACTGCCCAGGTACCTGGACAGTAAAAAAATGAAGAGGAAGAGAGGCAGTGCAATTTTATGTTTTATTTGAACAACAGGGAAAGGGTCTGAGGAAAGAGGAATCAAACTGGGATTCATAGAAAATTGCCTCCTTCATTTCACTTTTTATAGGGATCATTAGTCAAATCTGCTGCTGCACTGATGCACTTTCACTGCCCCCTCCTCTGAGCTTTGCCACCTGATACCAGCTAAAGATGTCTGATGTAATTCTTACTTTCCTCGTGCTGTAACCTTTAACTGTGTGTTTCTCACTATTTAAGTCTGACAGTAGAAAATAATTTCTGCTATTAGAAATAGGTTGTGAGCTTTGATTTGGAGTCAGTAGCTGAAGAAGAGGGGAGCAGAAGGATGGCAATGAAGAGGCCTGGGCTGCTTTGCCACAGGCTTCCTGTGTCACTGAGCAAGTCACTTAATCTCCCTGTACCTGTTTCCCAGCCATGTGCAGGGATAATAGCTTTTCCTTAGCTTATTGCAGTGTTGTTAGGATAAAGACTTTGAAGGGATTAGGTCTCGTAGCTGGAGGCTTTAAAAGCACTTTGGATGGATAAAACAAGTTGCTGAAAGCAGCTATCGAGGTCCTAATGTAAACTGTACCAAAGTCACAGTGGTGGCCTGGCATCCTCCTGGTATTCGCATTGTGCAATCTCCCTTCCCTAGCCTGACTAACACAAAGAATTTCTCCTACGTAGCTCACACGTATGAACAAAAATGGAAGTATGTGTCAGGCAGCTTCCCAAAATGTTAGATACACAGTAATCCTTAATGTTCTTTCAGCCAGTGCTGAAATGGAAAACAGTAACACTGGCTATCTCCAATTCTCTCTTAATTAAAATTGCAGCTCCCTTTAACCATTAGAGCTAAGTAGTAAATTGCTTCCAAAATATCCAGGTGAGATGAGAAATCTCTTAGTCATGATTTTGACCTACCAGTTTCAGGCCCAGCAAGTAGCCAGAAGAACTGAGGATGTCTGAGTCAGCTGAGACCATTTTACTGAATCACTAGCACAGTCCCCAAATGTTTCTTCATAGGTGGCTGCATACATACACAGATCCAGCACCTACTTTCAATCAGTCAGGTTGCTCATGTGCTAACTGAAGCAAAGTCTGTCATGGTGGGGGGTGAGGATATAACTAATGTTATATAAAGAACAATCTAACTGCCAAGGCTCTAAGTGTGTGTTACTGTTGTCCTGAAGTAAGTGTACTCATCACGGTCCCAGAGTGTACCCCAGTGCTCTGACATCACAGAGTGGATGCCATTTAAGAATATTTGCTAAGGATTTATACCCTTTTTCACCAACAATAATAGAGCTTTGTCCCCCCTTCAAAATTAATTTGACCTGTTTTTGGGCGTGAAGATTCTCAGCATCAATGGTAACTTTTGTTCTTTTCCTAAAAAAAAAAAAAAAAAAAGTTCACAAGTCTGATGGCTAAGGGCCCAATGACAGAGCTTTTATATGGATTTTAGCATTCTTTTGTAGCTCCCAAAAATCATGCCAGGCCATGAGAAATTGGACTTTAAAGTTGTGATGCTTCGTGTATTTCAAAAGAAAACCTCTCTAATGTAGTACTAATGTTTTGCATCAATTTCTTTGAATAATGCTTCTGAGAAATTATAAGCTGATATGACACAGTACAGAGGCAATAATAGAAGAATTATGTAAACGTAGGCTGGACTTTCATTCTAGCATTTTTGCACTAAGATATCCTGGAGAATATTGGTGTTTTCCAGTGATGTAGGCCTTCAATTCCCTTCTTTACTAGAAAACTTAGGTTCAAAGACAAACTCTTAACGGATGCCTTGCGGGACTGGAGCCGCATTAGCTCACAGAGGTACTGCCTTCTGCTGCTGCCCAGCCAGGATGGTTTCTACAGAGCTCAAACACTGGTAGGGCTGAGCCAGACGCATGGAAACCCCTCTGTCCTGTTCTGAAGTGCCTTGGGAGGCTGGGAGGAGGAGAGGTGATGCAGGTATCTTTGTGCTTGTTTTGTCTATTTTGGATATTACATGCTGCCTAATGTCAAGAGAGGGCTCATGCCTTGTTAACCTGCAAGATCTGCTGGTGGCATTAAAGCCACGTGCTTAAGGACTGACTTCCTAGAGCCTGTCTGGGAACCTGTGCTGTCCCCTCTGCAGTGGGTGCTGCATCTCTTCAGGTGAGCACTCCTCTGCTTGTGGCAGCTCATTGCTCTGACCCACGAGGTCGTGAGCAAGGCGGCTGCTCTTACTGTGTAAGGAGAACACAGCTCCAGAGACAAAAGGTTTGGAAAGAGTAGCACTGCCGGCAGCACCCAGCTCTGGTTACTCTTGTATTAGATTTTATGTATTTAATTAAGATGGATATGTTAATTACAAGCTTGCTGTACCTTAGCATAAAGATTGCCATCTCTCTTTGGTAGTTACAGTAACTCCTGCTGGATGGTCAGGGCAGCTGTAAAAACACCCATTCTTCCCATCCATTCCTCCCTTACACAGGGAGCAGAGAAGCCGCAGGAAATAGAGTTGAAACCAAATTAGATGGCAGCAAGGATGCTGGAAGAGAACAAACTGGGAAGTGTCTACACCAAATCATTTTAAGGACCGCTTGGGAGGTGCAAAAAAGATGAAAATTACTGGGCAGAATAGGTATATGGCAGAGCACTGAACTTTTGAGTTATCACACAGCTTTGACCAAGAACACCACTGCACTTATAAGCTATGCTTACTGGCTTTCCTGGCCAGGAAAAACACTTCTTCTCACACGCTTCCCTTCTGTAGTCTCTGGGATTCTAACAGTACATAGCTCAAGAGGGGAGCTCTGTTAACGTTTGTAGTAGTGAACAGTGTGACACAATGTTTCCATAGAAAAAATTCTGCTTGTGTTGATTAGGAAAAAGCCTTGACTGCAAAGAAATTTCACAATTTCAATTTTAGCACTGTTGTTGTACCAGGAACTCCCTTTGAAGTTGTTAATGCTCCAGGGAGATCTTGTTTTGCGTTATTGGAGTCTGATACACGTTATAGTCAGATTTTGATCCTTTGTGACAACAGCATAAACTCAGAATAAATCCTGTTGGGACCCTGGCCCATGGCCCTTCAATGGAGTAATTCCATTGCAGGTGGCAGCAGCATCTGGTCTTTTACATTTTTAATAGTGGCTGTGAGGTCCTCAAAGGATGAGCAATTTGTGTACAGCTCAAGTTCTTTTCTTTCAACTGAAGCTTGATAATGACGTTTTCACCCACAGTTAAAAAAAAGAAGTGTATGGTAACAGCAGTGCTCCGGGTCTGCAAACAGCTGCTCCATCACTGGGAGTCTGTGAGGGTCAGCGTTACCTGTAGGGATCTCAGCCCATAGGTGATACTGTTAAACTGAATTTTGCAGGTTAAGGTACCTTTGGGGAACTAACTTTAGTGCCTCTAGGCGCTTTGACAGTGTATTAATGGGGCCATAGTTCCAGCAGCATTAATCAGACCCCAGGATGTAAAAGGGAATGATTCACAGAGAAACACTGTGTTCTCTCGGTCTGTCACTGTGGGAATGGTAATTGGTAATGCATGAGTGGGATTGTGATATTTTTCAGTTCACATGCTTAGGGATTTCCTCTGCAGCTTCAGAAGGGTTTTATTTCTCTGCAGGAAGAAGTGACAGGGGTCCCTTGAAAGGAAAGGTAAGGTTTCACAGGTTAAAGTGTGTATGAAGAATGACTGGCTAAGGTTGAGGGACCCTGTTCAGGCTGGCAGGGTGACTTGCCTGCACAAGCTTGTGTACTGAGACAGACCGGATCTGTTGTTGGATATTAAGGGACTTTTGTTTTGTCTTTTGTTTTAAAGCAAGCTGGGGAAAGCCAGCGTTGATGCTTAAGAAAAGAGCTGATGCACAGTATTGCTGCAAATATTCATCCAGGGTCCATGGCAGATGTTCAAGCCTGGCCAGCTGCTGCGGTGGGGCATTTGGTGACCACTGGTGGGGTGGTTAAGCATTGCTGAATGCCTGAGATGACTAACCCCATGCTGTGTGCAATTCTTACCCCCACTTCCTCCTCCATTTCTTTCTCCTTTCCTTTTGTTTATCTTTACTTGGTTAGCTTCCAGCCAAACACCGAGGAGCAGGGGAGTGCATCATTCAGTACACTGAGGAGGAAAGCAGGGTCGCAGCCCTGGCTCCTATAGCATCAACACAAATACCTGAGAGTATGTTTCCTTAGGGGGACATAAGCTCTGCCCTGCTAGTTAGGCCTCTGATCAGTTTGGCCATTGGCCTACGTTAGGGTAGATAATCTGAATTGCTTGCTGTTTAAAAAGGCAGCAAGGGAGGGGAAGAGTTTGATATGGTCCTATCAGGAAATAGTGTGAAAACTAATTGCAGTATGGGAGGGAATGAGACACCAGGGTTGTGATCTAGGGTTGGAAAATGTGGGCTGTGAGACAATGGAAAACTCCTTTTGAGAGATACGTACTTTTGACTTGTTCCAGAAAAGGGGTGGTGAACAAGTGAAGATGGTTTCAATCACTTTTCATGTTCTCTGGTTTTGATCTAGGTCTGCTCCAGCTCCTACCCAAGGTCCCACCAGTGCTGGGGCTGCAGGGCAATCTCCTGCTACCAATGTGTCAAGCAACAAACGGCTGCAGCAGACACAAGCCCGGGTGGATGAGGTAAGTGGCTCTAGGTGATTTGTTGCTCACCACAAGGGTGCTGATTTGATATTTTTTTTTCTTTAAGATGCTTTCCTCCGTAGTGGTCCAGCAACTGCTGCTTGTCTGAAGGTAGTGGATCTAGGAAATGAGGTTTACGAAAGGATGGCATTTATGAGGAGGCAGATAGTACAAGAGAGATTCTGAGTACGAACGTCCTTGTACCAGTAGCACTTCTGCAGAATAAACGTGTGCATTGGTGCCAATTCAGGAATTCATCCCAGTCAGTCAGGTTAGGAGGAAATGTCATAGTGGAACCGGCTCTTTTAATGTGTTTCTGCATTCCTAAAGATTAGATGCTAATCTCACATGCTGTTTCACAGGGACAGACCACCGGCTTCTCATAGATAGATTCAAGCCATGAGAATTGTACAGCTGAGGGCTGTGTTCATTAGCCAGAGCTCTATTGATTAATCATCACAATTTATTCCCAAAGAAAGGCACCCACACATGATGTCATAACAGCATCTTCAACAAATCCCCACTCCTTTTGTTGGTCTTGGAGGACCACGTGCCTGTTCCAGCATGGATCCTTAAATTCTTGTAGCATACAGACTACCCTGCCACCTTGGCTGTAATGCCAGTGTCCATCTAACTGCTGTGATGATGGGAATAAGTGAGCATACCACCACTCATGGGTGTAGTCCCTGAGCGTACCAGCAGTACAGTAGCAGCTGTAGCATCCTTGCACACCTGCTGTGCAGATTTGTGTGCTGGGTATTAAGTACAGAGTTTTGCTAAACCCCTACAAAGACTTAAGTAACTAATTACTGTCCATGGGGAAGTGGCCAGGGCTTGTGTGATTTTTTAATGCCAATTCAATAAAATACACATTAGAAAATAGCTATTTACATGCATAAAGGCCTCTATTTTCAAAAGCTTCAGGTATGCTTTAAAAATAGTAGAGAAGACCTCACAACATCCAACTCAAATGCATTTCTTAAGATGAATTAAATACACCTGTCAAATTGAGCTTTGTCTTTTTGAGAACTTTTTCTTTGCTGAAGATCTGAAACAGGGTCTTTCTGGCCTCCCCATTGCTGATGCTTGGAGCTGATCACAAGAACATCTTCTGGCTGCAGAAATGTCTGCAGAAATTTCTAGGCCCGGTTCTCTCATTATCACTGATTTTCACATCACAGTAACTTCATTGACATTAGTGGAGTGTCTCTTGCAGTGGGAAAGGAATATTACATTTCAGCTTTTGTCTTGGGTCAGAATAATGAAATAAACTTCTTGTCCTGAACATGTTACATTGTGATGGTGCTGTAATTGTTTATGTGAGCTACAGCAAAAGTAATTGTCCCTAGAAGATGAAAAATAATTGCTAGTTATTGTCTAAAACGAGTGATGCAGGTCAGATACATAGGGCTCTTCAAGCAGATCAATAGAGATGGCTCCAGTGAGGCTAGCGAACCCCCGCTTTTTGTTTAAGATAGATACTCTGTATTCTGAGACTATCACTCAAGCCCATGTCTTGTGAAGCATGATGGCATAATTTTGGCAGGAACTCTTACCCAGTATGAAGGGACAGTGAGTAGCTCTTGGATTTGAAGATTATGCAGGTGATAATCAGGGTCCACGTTTTTTTCGCCTCTCATTTGAGGGGGAGGCTGAGGTTGGTATGGGTTTTGAGTGGATAGCACATGGTCAGCAGATCCTTGTTTAACAGGGAAATCACAGTATAAGAATAGCCAAGGGAGAAAAATGCCACTGGGCTTTCAGTACTGTGAAGTCACTACAGTGAAACTGGTTTATAGCACCTAAGGATCTGATCTGCTAAGCATTGCTTTGATCTTCCTACTAGATATTTCCTGGTTGTTTTTCTTTCATGTCTTGTGGGAAAGCAATCTGTAGGTGGCACCAAACACCACAGCACAGCACTACACTCCTCCGGCTATTCTGCTCCAAGTGCTGCTCTGCACAGCACTTCAGACCCAAACCCAAAACTCAGCAATACGATCACGACATTGCTTAAGAGAAAATTTTTGGTCTTAGTAAAATGACTGACATTTTTAATGCTATATCAATGCTGATATAGTATTTCAGCTATATCCATGTTGGGTTTTCCCCTCTGATTTCTCTAGGCATCTTAGAGCTTATTTTCTAAGGCTCAGATCTTGGTTTTAGTCCAGACAAACATTTATTTATTTGACAAAAATGCAGTCTCATCTGGACAAGTGTTCACTGCAGTCAGGTTAAATTCAATAAATAGTTCTGGGCAAAAAAAAGGAGAGAATGGGTAGGAAATGTTACAGTATTTTGTTTCAGTGTTTTCAAATAGTTTAACATTTTTACAATGAAACATTGTACCAAGACAAAATTCAGCTAAATACTAGCTGAGAAATTAAAAAAAAAAAAGTTTTTTTAATTCAATGTGAAGTTAAATGCTTGGAAGGTTTTGGGTTGGAAAAGCAAGTAAGAAAATTTGGGTTGACCAAAACATTTGATTTTGGTTTAGGTTTGGTAGACAAGTGTAACATTTACATTAGTGATGAATTTGTACAGGATTTCTCTTTAGAGTTATTGGCTTGCTAGAAGAGGATTTTCATCTAACTCAATGTATAAAGTATATGCATGAATGGGCCTTACCTATTGTGTACTGGCTGTGCACACTTTTTTTTCTGAGGCTGTGCAATGAGGTTGCATGAGCTCCCTGCTACACTTCAGGCTGAATTTCTCAGGTAAAGTTTTCCCCTCCTCCACTGTCAAGCAGGACTTCAAATTATGGCTGGGAAGTCATCTTGCCCGAGCAAGATCTGCAGAATGAGTACATTCTTTGGTCAGGAAATGCATACAGTTCCCTTTAGAGTGGCCTTTATCTAGCCAATTTCTCTAGTTCAGGTAAGGAAATTATATTAAATGTATACAGAAAATAATGGCTTGGTCTTAGTGATGACTGGACAGATGTCAACCAAACTATAGTAGGGGTACTGGTCTCCATCAGTTTTTCGTATCTATAGTGAAGTAGCTAGTTGTAGGCTAAAAGAAATCAAAAGCTTTAATGAAACTAATTATGGTATTTCATAATGTCCCTTTATTTTTTACCTTTAAGGGCATCTGAGCACAGAATAGCTATGTTCATCTTGTTCTCAGTGTCTCTTTCCATAGGCATGGTTTTTGAGGCACTGTCCAGGTAATTGCTATCACATACCATAATGGCAAATGGCTGCTATCAGTATGAGATGTGATTCCAGAGTGTGAACGTATGGGTGACCTTCGGCTTTACTGTGTGTGGAATCTAATGTGAGGCTGTGCCTTTGCAGGTGGTAGACATCATGAGAATGAACGTGGACAAGGTGCTAGAAAGAGACCAGAAGCTATCAGAGCTTGACAACCGGGCAGATGCATTGCAAGCAGGTGCCTCACAGTTTGAAACCAGTGCAGCCAAACTGAAGAGAAAATACTGGTGGAAAAATTGCAAGGTAAGGAATATAAATTCCTGTTAAGAATCACTTCACGGCAGACATTACTTTCACTTGCATTTAATGGGACTTTGCTTGCAGGATGGCATCTCTAAGTGGTCTCTTGTCAAGGGGAGAAAGAAATGCCTTGCCCTCCAGGCTCCAGGATAATAAGTCAAGCAACTTTGATCTTTACCAGAACCTATTCTTTAGATAATTTCTGCAGTATATAAAATGTAGATACAGATTTTGATGCTTCAGTCAGTGCCTGCAGATAGGGATGGGAGAGCATTCCATGTTAATTCATGTCAGTTCCCTGTGTGAACCAGAAAACTTGAACAGGTGTAGTGAATTCTAGTAGTGGGAGAAAAGAAGCTTTTTCCTTGTGGGAGATCATCAGCCTCTTGATCTTTCTTCAGGATGGTAAATTACTAAAAACATACTAGGTTCCACAAACCGCTGTGAGAAGTGAGGAAATAGTCTCTTTTGAAGAGGGGCAGATTAGAATAGAGCAGGACTTTAATCAACCAGCTCTCTCCTCTGCTCTCTTCAAAGTCTCATCCTTTCCCACGAGCAGAGGGAACCTCACTCTCTTTTGCTTTTTCAGACCTCCTCCAGGATTTGTGTTTTCTGGTCCTAGAAACTTCAGCTCCTCTTATTCATATGAGACCCCATATCCTTGCTTCTTTCTACTCATGCATCACCAACACATGAACACTATGCCAAAAGTTCAGCTTCATTTCCATTTCTCTTCAATACCATCTTTGCTGCTGATCATTCATGTCCACCCAAATAAAACCACCTGTTCCCAAAGGAGAATCCCACATGTATCTCTTACCGGTCTGTTGCCTGCTTTGTCTCTTCAATCCATAGTGCTATGGAATGTAAAGCAAGGCAAAATATTCTGGGTAAACTACACGCACAAACACTCCAAAAATAAGTGGATCTAGGTTAGAAATTCAACTGAGCAGTTCCTCTGGGCCTCTTCTAGCTGTTGCCCAGTTGCTTTGCCTGACAGTGCAGGAAGCAGGGCTTTTGGGAGCTACAGACACAGATTTTGAGTTAGGTTCACCCATGCTGACTGCAGTCATCACAATGACCTATGCTACACTAGACCTTCAAACCTACCCTCATTCTCCTTTCCTCATTGTCCCTTCCTGCTTTACCCTGACAAACAGAATCCTCCTGTCCTTCCTCTGGCTCCCAAACTCTGGAAGGAGGGGGAAAAAAAAATAAATCTCTTGCAAGCCAATGGCTTGCTCTGTCCTCCAGACATATGTTGGGAGGAATGAAGGCCTTGGTTTGACATGTCCATGTTTGTTGTTTTTCAGTCTTTCCATTCTCACTGGGTCAATGATGGGAATTGGACTGCAGCATGTCTGGTGGCCTCATTAGCATTCAGCAAGTCTCACGTGCAGGCCTCTACCCCACACAACTCAGTGCTGGTATGGTCTGTGCACAGCTGGCTCTGATATATCTGTTCTTGTGGGAACAGACTTCAACTTTGCAATGAGCTGTTTCCAGGCTAACACGCTAGAAACCATGCTGGTTAGCATGGGCTACCTCTCTCAACAGCACAAGTACACAAAGCCAGCACAAATAGCTGATAGGCACTAGATATCTCCAGCTGTCTCTTCCCTGACTATGGGAATGTGGTGAAAAGTGATCACGTTACTCCGGTATAAAGTGGTACATGGCCACATGTGAATCCAGCCACTTAAATCACCTCTGGAGTTGTTTTACTTCGGAAGTTTACTTTTTCTTTACTTTACTGCTGGAAATGGACGAGGTTGATCACTGCATCTTAGCTGATAGGCAAGAACTTGCTAGCTTTGACAAGAGGCTGTGTCCATTGCTGGTGGTCAGCTGTTCCTAAAATTGACACTAAATTTGGGGCCTTAACAAGTCTGTTGCAGTGAGTCTTTGCAAGAATTAAAAATGCAAGGAATGAGCCACTAAGTAAAAGCAAAAAAACTAAGGGGTTAATGTCTTTCATGTGAAAACCTGACTTTCTCTTTTTTTTTTTTTCTCATAACTTTCTTTTTACAGATGATGATCATCCTTGGTGTAGTATGCGCAGTCATTCTCATTATAATTATAAGTGAGTAATTCATTTTCTCTCTTGTTTATGATCTCTGTGACTTACAAAGTGCTGATATATTAAAAAACAAAACAAAACAAAACATGGATATAAAATATTTAAACTGATTAATTTGTGAAATTTTCCTTGTAGTGTTGTGCTGTTACAGTGACAATTACTGCAAACTTTCTGGACACTTACACAGGTAGAATTTGTTGACATTTAATGTATTTTGCATTAGCATGTAACATAACTTTACCTAGGATTAAAGACTCTCCCTTTTCATGTTTATATAAATTTTTATGCAGTCTCAGATATCTTCCTTTCATTACAACCAGTAATGAAACTGGTGTTTTCTAGTGAGAACAATAATGCTTGAATTACCTCATGCCTATAAAAAGAGGGTGAAGGCCCAAAGGCAAATGGGCATCTGATGAATTTTTTAAAAGCATGTAGGTGCCTAGTTCCCACCAAATCAGCTGGAATTTGAGATGTTGGTGCTTCTGAAAATCCCTTTGCATCTTGAATACCTAAATATTGTTAAAAGATGGCCCAAAGTCTTACTGATTTCTTGTGTCCAAAGATCATCTCATTCCACACATTCGTTATAGGAAAGATAGCATATGAGCAAATAATAGCAGTCGTGCTGGTTGGGAGTCAGGGATCTTGTAATGACAGGAACTGAACATTTTATTTATGTAACCTCTGTGTTAGCAGCAGCCGTTATGTGACATAACTGTAATATGGCATTAACTTGTAAAAGGGAGATTTCTTGAGTTAGACAATCCAGCTAGTAACCCAGAAGAGATTCACCAGGAGGCTAGGCTGTGGATGTGAATTAATTCCCAGCTCTCAAATTACATGCCTTGTATTCAGCATGTTTCCATTTTCCTCTGTTGCTTCTGTAAAGAAGGCTTACAGAATCACCTGTAAACATGACTAAATGGATTGAGATACATGTGGCAGTTTATTAGTCTTATGAATGCTGGTACCAGAGTGACCCAGAATAATTCTAGGGTTTCGTAACACTGATATGGCAAGAATGGGAAATGGCTAAATATTAATTAAGTATATTAACTGGGTACTCAAGGCAACTGGCTTCAAGGGAAAGACAGGCCTTTGTTCTGCAGTCTAGTGCAGCAACCTGGGAAGACAGATGTGCAGCATTGAATTGATTGCTGTGTATATATGCATCACTGAGCATTATGTGTATCTTAACAAGAAAGTAAAAAGCAGACAAGATAGCTCATAATTTCTCCTCAGAAGTTAAGCCTGAAATTATATATAAGTAATAACATTGTTTCCCTCCTGGTTTTAAATGTTGAATGCCTGTCCTGGTAAGTTGAGAAACAGAAATAGCAGGTTTGACATGGCTTAGGTTGGGTTTAGGGTATTTAATCACAAACTTCAGTGTCACATCATCAAACCCAGGTCATGGCTCACCATAGTGAGATCTAGTGCAAGTTTGGTGAGATTCAAATGTATTTAAGCTCTGGATCTTAAATTATATTTTCAGTCTATTTGATCCTTCTGTAATAGTGCCTAAAGGTTGCAGCTTCGGGAACGACCCTGTGTATTGAACTCAATGACGTATTTATTTACAGTAGCTCTCAAGTATATGTTTAAATCCTGTTGACATCAAGCGTCCAAGCGCTACTACAGACAAGGCCTGCATGGCTTCTCCAGTCACTGGTTTGAATTGGAACAAGATCATACCATCCATGCAGGGCTGGCTATAGATGCAGATAAATTGGGTAGTTCCTCACAGCAACAAGCTACCATGGGTGGTGGAACAGCCCAAGCCAGGCTTCCTACCAGCCTGGTAGTGGGGCCCTGGAAAAGCAGGCTGGCTCCCTTCTGAAGGAGGAGTTACAACATGTGG
The DNA here is from genome assembly GCA_035582835.1 of Phoebastria nigripes. Taxonomy (NCBI): domain Eukaryota; kingdom Metazoa; phylum Chordata; class Aves; order Procellariiformes; family Diomedeidae; genus Phoebastria; species Phoebastria nigripes. Next base: position 481,677 of record JAYKAV010002497.1, on the reverse strand, counting down.
GACTGCAGGTGTTGCTGGAGCTGGGGATGGTGGCTAACATCGCCATCAGTCCTTGCCCTTTCTATCTTTCGAGCCGCAGTCTCCCCTGCTTTCCACTCCAGTTCCCCCTCCGAACTCTGTTTGACATGGGAGGAGCAGCCCCATTCCAGCCAGGAAGGCATACTGTGTGCATGACATGCCATGCTCTTTCAGCAAAGGTGTGCTAAAGGTGTTTGCCATCCTCTGACAGCACACGCTTCTGTGAGATAAAGCGCAACAGTAACTGTAATAACTGTTGGTTTATGTTTGTTTTTTTTCCCTTCTGCTTCCTTTCCCAGTTTATTTCTCCACTTGAAAAAGCGAAGAAGGAAGACTTGGCACAACTTTGTTCATATCAACCAACGATATCAGTGTTCCTTTGTTGAACTCCGCTTTTTAATTCCCGGTCTCTTGGGATTTTTGCTTGTAATAACCCATAAGCATTCAGTGTGGTGTGTTTTGGAATTCTGTTGTTTCCACAAGAAACTGTACCAGCTAAATACTGCCAAGTAGTTCCATACACTGTCTTATCACTGTGTCTTAAAATGTGTACGCACTGACCTTCAGAAACTGTAGTATATGAAAAGCATCCTAAGCATCTCAGAATCAGAGAATGCAGCTATGGGGAAGCTCCTGCTTAAAGGGACACTGTCAGGTGGATTGGACCAAACCTAAGGTTGCAGCAAACATTAGGGCCAAAATTCTCAATCTGAGCATCTGAAGTTGGATGGCAAAATCCACTATCAGATGTAACTTTTTGAGGTTGTATCTGCTACTCCCATTGAAGAGAGTGGTACCTAGAAGTATTCATGTAAGACATCTTATTTCAACTTAGCCAACCAAACACAGATTTTTTGAGATTAGTTGTAGTATCCAAGTCTAAAAACATTGCCTGCAGAAAATAAATAGGACTGGATTATCATCTTTTATGGATTTAAATTTTTCCTTATGGGGTGTTCTGTACAACCAGGATGGCCTCAATATGAAAGTGAGAAAGAAAACTGTATGACAACCAAAAAAGCATTAGCTAGCACAATCTTGAAAAAGCCCAGTGAAATGCAAAAATGGTAATACAATCATCATAAATGACCAAGATACAGACTATTGCTAAAAACTCAAGGCACTGTTTGTCAGACTTCATGGGACTCTCTTGAGTGCCAATCCCCAATACTTAACGGCCCTAACTTAAAGCACATGAACAACTTTGGTGATGTCTGTGGCTTCCCAGCACAACTGTAGGAAGCTACCTCTGCACCATTTTGCAGAAATGGTCACCACTGTGAGGACCATTCAAAAATCAGGAAGAAGAAGGTATGGGTAAATAGAGGGAACAGTGGAGAGAGGCCGAGAAAGGGAACGGTGCCTAGCAAAGCTTTCCTGGAGAAGAGGAAGGCAGAGAAACACTGTTCCAAATTCGTAGTGTTAATAGGCTTTTTAAAAATTTAATTTGTGTGTGTGTGTATAGTTCATAAACTATAGTGTTGTCTTTGTGAAGTGCCCAGCTGAGATATTTTTCATACTCAGTTAGTTTAAACTAACATTTGATGTAATTAAGAGAAATGATATATTGCAGTTTGAGAGAAAGTTCTTGTATGCTGTTGTTGTAGGGTTTCTCCCAAATGTTGCATTCCTTGTTTTTTCTTTCTTAAACACTGAATAGTTTAATCATAGTTAACCAAACTAAAAATGAATTACCAAATTTTGAGCCGGGAAATTCTGAAGGGGTCTTTTTAGGATAACTCCTTCAGAATTTCTAAGAATAATTCATAGAATTAAAAAAAAAAAAAAAATTGTTCTTTGTTTTTTTTCTGTCTGCAATTTAATTAGGGCATAGAAATGGTGATAATAGTAGTGTAAATATTCCCACTGTGGAGCGTCTCTCTTGACATGGTCTTAGATTAAAAAAACAGAGACACAGACCAGTTCGTCGCAGTGGAGGTATATACAAACTGTGCTTAAGTAGAATTTTGCAGAGAGAATAAGCAATGATCAGTTGAAAGGTTCCAGTTGCGTTTTTTCCCCTATGTATTTATTACTTCATATTCACATGTACTGTTTCATGTCATTAAGTAGTAAGTGGTAACTTTCAAAGTTACTAATGTGCTGCTGGACTCCCTGGTATGCCCTGTTCACTTCAGTCCTTCAGCTGAGTGAGTACATAAACAATTCTAAAATCCTCATGGGTCAGACAGAAAACTCTGCTGTCATGAAAGGCCTGACTCCATGAGGTGTCACAACTGCATGCTATGTATAATTGAACCTTCACTGGAAAAGGAATAAGCCATCCAGCTTCAGGACCCTTTTTAAACTACTAAGATATTTGGCTAGCTGATACGAAAGAATTATCTCCTAAGAGTGAGACCCTGCCACCCATACCCATGTTGAGCATGGCTTGATCCTCACAGGGCTTCTCTACAGGAATGCTGAAAGGACTCATGAGATGAAGATAACTTTCACTGGAGATGGTACAATCAGTAAGGTTACACGCTGATACAGATCCTTAACGTAGATGGTGCCTTCTCCTATGAGAGTCTGAACTGACTACTAGCTGATACAGCTGCAAATACACATCAAAGAGTTTGAGTCCTCTAACTACAAAGATGCAAAGTTTCCTAATGAAACTGGAATGAAACTGCTATAAGGATGCAAAGCTTACATCCTCCTAGCTAATGTATCTCAAGCAAGTTAATAATCAAAGTGGGAGCTTTAGGGGAGAGTGGAGAAGAGAAACTGCTGGTTGTGGAATGTGTACTCATTCTCCCTCAAAACAGTTACTAATGGGGATGACTGCTAAATGTTGATTAGAATTTGCAAGGAAGAGTTTAGTCGAGAAACCTAGCCTCTAGTGGGTTGTAAAATGTTTGTGAAGAGACAATTTCCTCCTGTGTGCTAATGAAATATACTAAATTAATGTGTTTAACTCTTTTAAGTTGTTTCCATATAGTGTGCTCGTGAACGCTCAGTGTTTGCTAGTTGTGCTGTGCTGATTGCAGCTGGTAAGATAAGCCATGTAACATTTCTAATTCAGCCCAGGAAGCATGAACAAGTATGTAATTTCCTGATGCACAGACCCAGAGTCGAACTGCTCCTGCAGAGGGTTAATTCTTTTGCAAGGAGAATATGGTAATATAGGACTGTCCAGGGTCATAGATTGTGTAACACCATCACGTATATGTAGACTGGTACAGAGGACAATCTATATAAACACAGTTGGAGATCTTATTTGTGTTGAAGCCAGGATTGATTGCTTTCCACTCACCGCCTCTACATTTAAAATGTCCATGCAGTTACAACTGCCTACTTGTAATAGTAAATTTCCCATTAAAAGGTTAACTCATTCTTCTTTAGTCAGCACTAATTAGAATTTCAGTTACTGGGTACAATTTCAACTACTACTCTTCATCACTAACTACTGTCTAGGCTTTTACCTTGGGCTTGTAAAAAGGCACAAAAGGGATTCCTTTTACCCACTCCTCAGCAAACCCTCAGGGGACTGCAAGGCTGGTTGCTTTCTGACTGCCATCTTGGGGACTGAACTGGCTGGAAGCAAGGATTTTGATAGCTTTAGCCAGAGTTGGACATTGTTTGAGACTTGCATATTCTATCCTTATAAGAAGCACTTACTCTTCCTCTGATTTCTGGGCTACAGCTCTACACCTCAGATGCTAACATGATATGCCATTCAGGAGCAGCATAGCTGAAATGGGATGGTTAGGAGCTGGTTTGTGCTTGTACCGCAGCTGCTGTTTGGCTTGCCAGTGAGTGCACATCAGCTTCTGAGGTTGAAGAAGTGTTATTTGCCTCCGCTATCCACAGGCTAGTGAGGTCCTGCTTGGGCATTACACCTTCTTCCTTCTAATTTAGCTCACCTTGCAATAACATAAATGTGGCTTTAAACCTAAAAAAATTGGTACACAGAACTTGCAGGAGCAAGTAGCGTGGAAGCCCAAATGGGGCACTTGACCTGATTTTCACTTGACAACATTATGTAACAGCACAGTCAATCCAACATAGTCCAATGTAATCCAATATTATTAGAAGGAGGAGGGGAGAATCTGATAAAGATTCTGAATGTAACCTAGGGTCTGTAAGACAAGAAGAGATTTAGAAATGTAGTCAGTTTGATTTTTAAAGCTGGCATTTTAATTCTATTGGAACCTTCATGAGGTTAGCCCCAGGAGCAGTTCAGGCAAGCAAAATACTTGGCTTTTTTCTTTTTAAATAGTGATCTGCAATAAGTGACTTAAACACTCACAATGATGGAAGAACAGGACAGTATTAACTGTGCAAGGAATTAATTAGAATAGTCACAATCTGCTATGTTTTTGTCTGGGTAGCAAGACACTTTTGAAATTCTCCTGTTTCTGTGTCTCATTTCTGTCACTGCTCCTCTGACAGGGCTTCACATAACTTCAACTTTATGAATGGCTGAGCTACTTCTTGTCTGAATACAATGAATTTTAGCTATTAAGAGCAAGTTCATGACTGGACATATGTGTTAGAGCATACCTGTAAAATGGTGATGTCTGCTTCTCAGAAGTGCATCTACCATGGGAGACTCAAACTTCAGGAACTTTTAGAAGCTCAGATGTTACTCAACTCTTTTTCTTGCTTTTACAGAGTGAGTTTTTCTCTATTCCATGGGAGGTTATCCACCCAGTGGGAGTATGTATAATCTATTATTTTTTTATGACAGTGCCTTGATTGCGCATGTTGGTGCTAGACCTTTGCAAAGAAACTAGAGAGCACTTGGGTGTGATCCAGGATTTAGATCTCAACCCTGCTTCTCCTGCCCTTTAAACAGTGAAGAGGGCTAAACCAGTAGCCATATAAGGCACTGGGCTCGCTCCCAATGTACACAGCAAGTATTAGAGAAAGGCCTTGAAGAGACCAAAGTCTTTTTGGTCTGGATTCGTGTCCTGACCTGAACTTTAGACCCATAACAGATCACAACCTTCGGGCCCTCTGTGTAGTCAGAATAGTGAGATGCTCTTCCAGCCAGTTCTTCCTCTCACGTGATTTAGGTCCCCCTTGGTAGATAAGATACATTTGAGCATGTGTTTCTTCATGCAAGAGGAAGTACAAGCACCCTCAAATTACCTTCTTTAAAAGCAAAACCAAAAAGGCTGAAGAATATAGTCTGGAAAAAATGAATTTTATCTAGAGAAATGATTGCCTGAAGATTTCACATTATTTTCAGGAGGGATACTAGATTGGGATGTATGAAACAATCAAACCAGAACCTCACATCAATTGTTCTTTCTTCATCTGGTCTCCTTCAGAAACACTTCTCTATTCCACTTCAAGGAAGGATTTTGTTTTCCTCTTCAGCTAATTTCCCTTCCTTATTTCATTAATGTATGTCTCCATTGATGTGCCCAGTAGCTTTTTTTCTCCATTGAGAACCAGAAGACTGTCTGCCTTTAAACACATGCATAAAAAGAGATCTGAGCCACCCAAGGAGTTTACCTTTCTTCCTGACGCACTGACATTTAAAAGCTACATCTCACAATAAAGCAGAAAAACTGTGGCAGTTTTGGTGGAATAAACACTTGATTATTCAACACTGAGTCATTTCTGCAGTAACCTCATTCTGTCATGGCTGTATCACATCTGCTCACTCTCCAAAGCAAAAATCATAACCTGTACTGGTTTAAAACATGAATATAGCCCCGTGGTTCATACATAACACTCTATTCAACCGAAGAAGCCATGTGCTATAAGTTTAAAAGGGCAAAGTATTTGTTCTCAAAGAGAAAATATCAGAGAACAACAAAGATAATTATGAAAAAATCTTCTCCATTCTTTAGCTCTTCTCAGTGTCTGGCTTCTCCATTATTCTTCAAGTGTCTCTTCATTCTCTTAGAAAGCCTTTGTGTTTTTGGAGTGTAGTGTATTTGGAACATAGCATACTGGGGCTAGGGTTGCTCTGCTGCCCTCTGAGTTGACTCCCTGCCTTCTACCATATTGTTATTGTTGACCTCAGTCAGAGCTGAGGCAGGCCTGAGTGGAGCAGAACCTTCTCCTCATAATGCCCTGCTGTCCTCAAACCAGCCTCCACTGATGGGACGAGAACACTGGAGGCAGAATATGGCTCCTGGATCTTAATTTGGTTCAAACTGATGATACAAAAGAAAGCTCCTGACTGCTAGACAACAGCATTTTTGCTACACTACTTTAATTGTAACACTGGAATTTTAATTATATTTCTTGTAACAGTAATTTCATCAATTTTGATGGACAAGAGAGGAACCAGCAAATAAGGATAGTGTGATAATGACAAGATAGTAAACTGGGAAATGGTTTAAGTGAAATATAGCCAACATTCAGTAAACTCCTTTTTATAAGTGGCTATACCTAAGAGCACTTTTCGTATGTTAAAACTAAGCAATGCTAGTCTATTGAAGTACATATGGACTACTACTTAAAATGAACTATGACAAATGGTAGTTGAATTTACTTCCTTTCACCTTTTTCTTGAAAACGCAGGAGAAATATGCAGGAAGGATGATCTAGAATTTTTTGCAGAGCGCGCCATTTGGGGTATACCATCCAAAGACATGCTGCTGTTGTCAGCTGCAGAAGTGGCTGAGGACTTCAAAGTCAAATAAAGGCTCCAGAGTGCTTGGTGCAGTAAAGATACATACTGAATGCCCACTTTGTTGTATAGCACTTCCATCTGCCAGTAAGGAAATCTTTTTGACACAGCGTGATTATTTTGCTTACCCTTGTTCCACACTAGTATCTATTCTTGTCCACCAATAAATGGTCTAAGGAGAGGATGGAAAATCACTTTGCTGAATCCATTACATTGCTGTCATGTATATGTGAACACGTGGTGGTGGTCTGAGCTTTTGTAATGAAAAGAGTTTAAAAGAATTAAGAGGTCTCAATATTTTAATCTATCCTTTGAAATTAGTTTCCCCCCCTGATAAGCTGCAGGTTTGTTAAAAGTAAGAGTAAATAATGTCAGCTGCTGTTGTTTTCTTTGTAAGATCAATGTTTGAGATAGTGCATATAATGGAGCCACAAATCCATAGATGCACAATGCATAATTGTTTTCAGAAGTTCAGCTATTAGTATTTATAACATTGACCTGAAAGGTTGCAACAATTTCTCCACTAGTCACGGTAGTGTTGGCTGGTCCTGAAAATTCAGTGGTCAGCATGGCTACCGTGCCGCTAACAAGCTACAGTGTACTAAATAGTGCAAGTTCAGCCTTTCATGAAACTTAAAGGGAAAAAAGATTCTGAATGAAAGTAGAAATGTATAGTAAAGGCCATGGGTATACAGTTTAACCATTATTTATTTAAGTATTATTTATCTATTATTTAAGTGATTAGCAGCTATACAAATAGTCAAATAATTAGCTTCCAAAGCCTACTTATTTATGAAAGAATATTTTTTCTCATTAGAAATGCTAAGTTCAATCTATGTTCTGTTTACTTTTTCCCCAGATTGGAAATAAAATAAAATGCTAATGTAGCTAAGACACACTCACAGGTCTGCACAATAAAATGTTACTGATAGCCCACTACTTGTCATGAAAAACATCATTACTTTGTCTTGTAAATGAAAAGTCCTCCCTCCCCCGACCGCATACGTGGTACAATATTAGTCACATTATGTATATCAGCACCACTGAAAGATTAGAAATTAGTACCTCCTACTCAAGAGCGGGGCTTAAAAACATCATTTTTCTGTTGCAAAAATACATTTTGAGGGGGAAACACCAACTGTTGTAGAGGTTAGATTTTTATTTGACAACTCCTATTCTTTTTTCCTCCCCCTTTCCGAAAGCAGCGCTTATATATGTAGAGAAGCATTTGCCATTTGGGTGATATGTTCTCTTTCCAAGTATGAAAGAGATGAAACATAGCCACTATCTACTGTGAGCAACCTTTAGTTTGTTTTGCAGCATAAAAAGTTCTCTTAGTGGCAATATATGAACTCTTATTATAAACTTGTTTTAGTCATTGCAGGAAATGAGTTTGTAGCCAGCTAATTAGTATTTTCCTTAATGACTTACGCTTGAGTCTTAACACAGAAAAGCAGCCTCTGGAGGTGCTATCTAATCAATTCAGCACTGTAGACTTAAAATGGACAGATGGTTGAGTATTTCACACTCTTCGGCCTAGAGAGAAGAGCAAAGCATGCCCTGTTCTTGAAGCGACTTCAACATGTGCTTAAGCATATAGAGAATTTCCATTCTCTTTTTAAGACAACAAAAAACCCCTCATTTGTCCTTACTAAATCCAGGCCTGATATGGAATCTGTGCCATGTTCTAATTCAGGAGAGGAAAAGCCTTTCCTTTGAATGACAGAAAAATTAGGTTGGAAAGGACCCCTGGGGTTTATCTAGTCCAATCTCCTGATTGAAGCAGGGCCACCTTTGAGGTTGGATCAGGTTGCACAGGGTTTGTCTTGATGAGTTTTGAAAATCTCCAAGGCTGGTGATTCCACAGCAAATTCTGCCATTGGATATATTCTCTGCCCTATCAAGGTTGATAGAAGTGCAGTATGCACCTTCAGAAGTGTATGTGGTTCATGTTTTTGCCTTTTTTTTGTGCAGTAATCTGATTAGAGTCAAATTCAGATCTAGTGGGAGTAAGTGCAACCCCCATTTTTCAAAGAGCTTCCACTAACATCAAGAACTTTTCTTTCTTCCTCGTTTACATTGTACTAAGCCAGATCTGATCACGCTGAGTATATCAGTGCATTCTCTCCCCTCTGTGTATGTGAAGCCAGCTCCTCTGTCACTGAGGCTGAGGATAGGCATACGATCAGATTCAGGACACCTGGTGAAGTCTAGTTCTGTACTGTCTGAGGTCAGTGACAAAACCTTGATTGGCTACTAAGTTACTAGACTGGCACCAAAGAAAGAAGAGGATTTACTGAGATTACTATTTCTCCTCACAAGTCACCTTAGCAATGTCACCTGTCTTTCAAATGCTGCTGGAATGGCAATGCAAAACCAAAACCTTTCTTCTACCTCTTTCCTTTTAATTCTTCAAGCTTTAGTTCCTCTAATAGGAATAACCAGAAATAAGTTTTCAGTTGCCCTTTGAAAAACTAAACTGCAGACCAAATCTTCAATTGCATCCTTTTAAAGGCCATGTGGTAGTGTTAAGCTATGTAGTAATGCACTCAGAAAGGAGCTGAAAGTCTGTGCTGAGTACAGCATCTCTCACCTCATAGACTCAGCTGTACTGAGTAAGAAATTGTGATTTGTACCTCTATAGAAAACATTCCATTTGCATCTTATTAGAGCTACTTGGGGAGGAAAAATAATGTTGTGGAGACCAGGAAATTTCTTAAAGTGCTTTACCTGGAGGTCAGTGGAATTCCATTTATAAATGATGAATGCATGCATTTTGATGCTAAAATTGTGATGACTTACAAAGTTTGATATTACTGTACTTTTCTGTGGACAGTGATTTTTTTTGAAGTGGTGAACATATTTTCCAAGAATACTGTAGACATTTGTAACATGTATGTTTGTGCCAATAAATCTTGTTTTAAGAAGTTGCTTTTTGTATCATTTCTGTTCCCAATACACACAGTTTAAGGACAGTTAAGCAGCTTCAGCTTTCATTCCCTCTCTGTGTTAAGTGCTAAAGACTTCTGGAAATTAAGATTTTCTAATTCACACTGAGTTTTTATATATTCAGTCTAGAATAGAAAAGAAAAAACCCACTTCTGTGGTATAAACAATAATGAGCTCAGTACAAAAAGGGGGAGGGGAGACAGTGGTGCAATCGTTAAAGAATTGTGAAGAGGAGCAGATGGGAGAATGCATTTAGTGCATTTGACCTTATTCTTAACTTTCTTAATGGTAACATATGTTTTCCCTTCAATAGGGCACAGTTAACTCAGGGAACTCATTGCCACAAGATACTGCTAGTTCACAAATTTGGTGTACTTTGGACACTTTTTTAAATTAAGAAAGAAGGATTCTCTGTGAGAGGGATACAGACTCTCTGGCAGGGTCATCTTCTGCCTTAACTTGAAACAGCTGATGCTGGCCACTAGTGTGATGGCTTAAAGGCGCATGGTAACTGTTGCCATCATTATTCCTAATGAGTAATTAAGCTCTTTGAAGGGACAAGAGTTGGAAGCTGCTTTTCTCCCCCTCCTAGTGACTACACCTACATTTTAAAATATATAAGCTTCACAGTAACTCCTGGGTAGCTCTGCACCTTCATGCATATGAGGCATTATTCTCGTTCAACAGCTCTTCTAATTTTGTTGTAAATCAACTCAGCACATATAAAGGGCACAGTATTGTCTCTCTCCACCCAAACACACCAAAACCAGGTAATGTCAAGATGCCTTCTTGTATGACAGTGCTTTATTAGTAAAGCTATAGATTTTTCTTGGCATACCTGGCAATAAACTGGGGGCACTTTGAGTCTACAAGGAGGAGCTGGGAAAAAACAATCATTGATTTCATACAGTGCCTATTCTGGTCTACATGAAATAGCAAATAAGGACTAAGTGAGAGGGTGAATTAGGTTGATTGGTGCATATGAATGTGATATTAAAGAACACAGGAAACTGATCAAAGCCAAAATGAAGTTTATGCTAATAATTAAGACAGCACAATGGACTAATATTCCATTAGCACTCTTATAGTCAGGTTGCGTAGTTAGCTCAGTTTTGTTGAAACAAAATGTCCCAATTTCTGACTTTTGAGCTTACAAAGAATTCTAGCAAATGATAAAACCAAGTGAAAATGAAATTATGTGTAATATAATGGAGAGATTAAGGTGGATATGGCAGAATCAGTAAGATTATATGAAAAATCTAATGTATTTTTGCATGCTGTTCAGATAGCAGATTTGCATAATTCATGGAAGTTCAGGGAGCAAAAGGAAGGACTGCTTCTTAGGGTTTACTAAGTTATGTGGGGTGAAGAGCTCTGGGACTTGCATATGCTTTGGAAGGTCAGTAGAAGATAGTTCAAAGACAAAACAAACCTTGAAGTGACTGTCTATATACTTTGCTTTGTGAGCTGAAGTACACAAGGTAAGTGAATGAATAAGATGCTTTTAAGTGCTCCTGACAGATCTAAAATTTCAAGAAAATGTCTCACATGACTAAAGATGGTCAGAACTGCAATCTGAGAAGAAAAGCAGGTAATCTTGAGACTGCTAGAGCTCTACATGAGAGAGAGCTAGGCAGTGATGATGACTATTATAAAATCAAACCATCTTTTTTTGCTTTCCCAGGTGTTTCAAATCTAGGGGAACATAAGGTTGTGACACCACCTGTGGTTTGGGCAGCTATCATCAAAAGCTCTTAACATGATGTGGCAGACATATTAAATACATTTTACTATGGGAATTTCCTGGTACCAAATGCACTGAGTTATTACACTTTTAAGGCAGCTTTTAGAATGATTCTGCAGAAATAACACCCTTGCCTTCTCCCTTAGCATCTGAACAGTCTAATTATAATTTAACAGCTGTTAGCTGAACTGCTTTACGAAGGCAGGTAAGCCTGGCTTTTCTACCTTCTGTTGGCCATAAAGCAGCTTTACTCTGTTGAATGTAGTCTGTGGATTTGATAATTAAACTTCTAGTGCTTATGTAATAACCGGCAGGTTGTTCTTTTTACTAGAAGGTGTACAATATAGCATCGTGTTATTTACATATTCTCTGGGTTAGCCTAGAAAACACCTGCTCCATAGTCCAGCTTCACCAGGAGCCCGGAAAGACTTCCCAATACCATACAGTGCATGCCTCTGTGATATAATCTGTAGTAAACCATAACGACAGTGCACTGAAAGAGCTGGATAGATCAAGGGTGTCACCAGCATCATATAGCCCTGCGCCAACCCAGGCTTTGTTAAACTTCCTTCCTAATGACCCAAGAAAGCTACAGAGGAGAGAAAACCAAAAATTCTCCCTAGTCCGTGTCAAATGACCAGGGGGGTTGGGGAGGAGTTCCTTTTCTCAGCTCAGAATCCAGTGAGTTAGTTTAACTGTGAATAGGACGCAGAAAGCAAGCACCTGAAACTGTAATGCCACAAGGAACACTGGGGTTAATAGTGCTTGAGGAGCTGGGAAAGTAAACAAGTTTTATATAGCTTTCTAGACAAAGGAAGACTTGATTGTTATTACAATGTACATATTGCACTGGCAAAGAACAATTCCATCTCCTTTCAAACCACTTTGGAGATACCTACAAGTTCCAGTGACAAAGTTCAATCTTTTTTTATCACCAGGAACTGTCTGGTTTAGTTTTGGCATCCTTCCACCTGCTTACCAGGCACCATTTGATAACCGCATGCACTCTTGGCACCCTTCAGTCCTCTAGAAAGCTCGATCTGAACTTCATTTCTGAGCTGGCTAGAAAACTCTTTCTAATGTCCTGGTTACTATCTGGGAAAAATGTATAGTTCTTACTCTTTTGTTTGCTATTTTTTCTTCAGTTTGACTAGCCCATGTCCTCCTTAGTCGTCCTGACAGTCCATCTCTGCACAGTTGCCAGTTCCATCACTTATGACCTGAGCAGCAGTCAGTGCTCTGGTCCAAGTAAAGGCTCGCCAAATGCAGTATGTGGTGGCACAAACATTATGTTATCTGTATTAGAGAAACCTGAAACATCCTACTACTGTATTAGTATTTCTCACAACTGCATTTACCCTCCCACGCCCATGGCAGTCATCCTAATCATCCTGTGTTACACCTGTTGCTTTYTTTTTATATCTCTTCCTCTTAACTCTACAGTTTAGGACCAACAAAATTATCATTGGTGAAACAATAGTAAGCAATATCCTTAAGGATTAATTTGATCCAAATTCTCCTGCCTCTACCACCAAAACAAATCCTATTGATACCTCCAGTGCCTAGCGAGATGATAGCTAGGTGGCCTGAGACATTGCCTATGGTAGGCAATCAACTAATAGTTTCATTTCAGGGTCTTTTGTTTCACTCAAAAGTGAACTCAAAGTTTGAGTGATTTTTTTTTTTTTCCCCCCAGAGGTGTTAATATACCAAAAGTGAAACTCTTGCTTACTGCACTCACCAGCTTAAGCATTTCTTGACTACTCAGACATCTCTGTTCTGTCTGAAGACAAATGCCAGTTGAAAATGGTATTATTTTTGAGATGCCTAGGGTTGACAGCTAGATGGAAAAAATAGAGTAGCAGTCTTTGTTGATAAGAAAAGGCATCTTTGGGGAGCTGTAGGCAAAAGCAGTATCCTCAAGGCCTGTCTTTAATCTAGATGAAGAGCGAGCCCACATGTTCTTCTGCAGCTAAGCCTAAAACTTGAAGCCCTATGGAGTGAGAAAGCCAAGCTGATTGTATAAGCAGCATTGCTGCATTTCGGTGGTGCTGTGCCCATTATGAGCTTCCCTTGGCTGTATTGGCTCTCACGTAGGATATTGAAGTGTCTTCTGATGCCATTAAGACACCACCGTCTTACAGGCATCCCTGGGTCTGGATCTTATTACAAAATTGTCTTTGGGCAGTTAGATCATTAATACGTGATTAAGTGCAGTGTGAACTCCTCAGTGGGATTGGGTGCACCCTCAGCAAGTTTGCAGATGACACCAACCTGCAGGTGCGGTCAACACGCCTGAGGGATGGGATGCCATCCAGAGGGACCTGGACAAGCTCGAGAAGCGGGCCTGTGTGCCAAGGCCTGCGTGCACAAGGCCAAGTGCAAGGTCCTGCACCTGGGTTGGGGCAACCCCCAGTATCAAGACAGGATGGGGGATGAAGGGACTGAGAGCAGCCCTGCTGAGAAGGACTTGGGGGTACTGGGGGATGAAAAGCTGGACATGAGCCGGCAATGTGCGCTCGCAGCCCAGAAGGCCAACCGTATCCTGGGCCGCATCAAAAGAAGCGTGGCCAGCAGGTCAAGGGAGGTGATTCTGCCCCTCTCCTCTGCTCTGGTGAGACCCCACCTGCAGTACTGCGTCCAGCTCTGGAGCCCTCAGCACAAGAAAGACATGGACCTGTTGGAGCAGGTCCAGAGGAGGGCCACAAAAATGATCAGGGGGATGGAATGCCTCTCCTATGAAGAAAGGCTGAGAGAGTTAGGGTTGTTCAGCCTGGAGAAGAGAAGACTTTGGGGAACCTTTCAATACTTAAAGGGGGCTTATAAGAAAGATGGGGACAAACTTTTTAGCAGGGCCTGTTGCGATAGGACAAGGGGGAATGGCTTTAAACTAAAAGAGGGTAGATTGAGACTAGAGATAAGGAAGAAATCTTTTATGCTGAGGGTGGTGAAACACTGGCACAGGTTGCCCAGAGAGGTGGTAGATGCCCCATCCCTGGAAACATTCAAGGTCAGGTTGGACAGGGCTCTGAGCAACCTGATCTAGTTGAAGATGTCCCTGCCCATGGCAGGGGGGTTGGACTAGATGACCTTTAAAGGTCCCTTCCAACCCAAACTATTCTATGATTCTTCAGTCTTGTATAGCTGTACAACACATCATACTTACATGATGTGTGTCTGAAAAAGAGGAAGCAAAAAGCCACATAATCATTAAAAGTGAGCCCTTCAGCATATAACGTGTCTGCTCCTATTTGACTCAGACGTGAGGGAGGAATCAAACCTCAACCCACCCAAACTAGTAGCTTCTGTTCCTGATAGTCTTCTCTTTGCAGACCATAGCAGAATCTGTGGGAGATTCCAGCAGAGATTTGCTGAACCGCTCTCCCCTCCTTAAAATGGGTTGACAAGAGTGGGCACATCACTAAATATCTGCAATGCCAGAAAGCAGGTTGTCTTTTAAACTTTGTTTTCCTCTAAATAAATAAATAAATGTTTAAAAAGAAATCTTGTCTTGCTTTTAAAACTGCCTTAATGGAGGGGGAAAAGAAAAAAAAGACACGTTTTCATGCTTTAGCTGGCCGGCAGCGCAGCCGCCTGCCTGCTGCAGCGCCCCGAAGCGAGGCTGTGCCGGGCTCGGGAGCTGGCTCCGGCCAGCCGCGCTGTGACCACCCCCTGGTGCGCAGCCCGGGGAACGCCAAACGGCGGCAGCCGGCGCAGGCGGCACCGCCGTGTGACAGCATGGGCACCGCTTATCGTTCTATTTCTATCGAATTTATTTCACAAATGATGCCAACATAGACTAACAGTGTCAGACTCGATCTCAAATGCAAAACAAATTTGGTCACAATTTGTCTGTACGGGACTGAACTGAGTCGTCCATCCCTTAGCTTAGCCATTCTGCTGTAGCTGGCATTCATTTTAACAGTTTTTCAGATCTCTTTTTCATCTCCTGTACATCAGTTACTTCAGCCCAGGCTTCAAATTTCGCAAGAATTCTCAAACTTAACAGCATTTTTCTTTGTGGTTTTGGCATTGTCTTGTTCTCCCTCTCTGCTTCATCCCACCTGTTCTCTGTTTCATGGTGCTGAATGGAATATTGTTTTCCCTCTTGTCTACAAGAGCTATTACTTCTCAAGTCATTTCATTTAACTTTTATGTTCCCCACTTTCTCTATAGAAAAAAGAAATCAGAAGATTTGTGTCTAGCCACCACGGTTGCACACTTTGACTAAGCCATCAAGGTCTTTGTAGTCTCCTGATGCTTCCAGGGCTGCCTCCTACATACTGGCGTTCTCTGGTTTGGCATTGCTCAAGGTGACTGATTACGTTGTCTCATTTGCCCTTAATAAACACTTTCAACTCTTGTTTAAAAAGCAAGTATATAATATAAATGCACCTTTGTCTTAGAAGGAAAGGCTCTAAGTTTCTCCTGTGTTTTAGGTCTTACTTGTACTCCTGCAAGCATCAGAAAACACCGCATCAATGTGGAGAAATACCTGTTGATCCCTTCATCTCTCAAGTCAGAAGCCAATATGAAGCATGTTGCCTGCAGCTGTCTGTGCAAAGGCTCCCTGTGTCATGTGCTGCATGGGAATGACCTCACCAGTTGAACAGAGCTACTGAACCAGTTACAGATGCAGTCTGACAGTCATAGAACAAACATGACTCATTTAAGAACATTCCCTACCTTCCCTTTTAATAACTGGTTTCACCAAAGTCAGTAAACTAGAACTGAAGGGAGAACAAAGAGTTCTTCAGTCAGCTCTGCACAGCATTCTCACATGCCACTTACTCCACTGCAGGAGCATGTTTGAAACAACAGTCCCTCCACAATTACATCTTCTCTGATGATGTCCGAGCTCTCACAATGTAATCAATCACCTCTAGCAGCAGATACTGACATGCCAATACTAACAATCCTAATACCAATACTAACGAATGAACAGTTCTATGTCCTGGATTTAAAACCAAAAAGCTTTAAAAACACAAAATGTTGGTGTGCTGAGGAGAGATCATCATCCTTGATGATGATAATAATAACTGTGTTGAGATGAGAACAGTGTTCTGCAAATAAGGAGATTTGTGTCTAGTTTGACCAAGCCATCAAGGCTTGGTTGTGTGACTTCACACCCAAGAGTGCTCAACTTCCACACTCAGTTTTCTTAACAAGGGGCTAAGAAATGAATTCCTGCTATACCTCTGCTTCTCCACTTTGCAGTGTATCAATAATCACTTTGGTAAAGCTCTTTTTGAGAAAGTAGATAATAGAAATTATAACATGTCAGGGTAAACTTTGAAAATTTGAACTTTATTTGTGAAATATTTTTGGTATTATAAAATCTCAACTCCACTGATGCCAACAACAACAAAAAAAATCTCGATTATGTAAGTAAGTGGAAGTGAGGCTTCATCTCAGATTAAGCTATTACAGCATGCAAATAGCAGCATAATTTTCTGAATGTGCAATACACTAGTCCTCATACTAGGTCTTCTCCTATTGTTTCAATTTGATTGTAGTGGACTGATCCTACATCATTAACTTGCAGTGGCATCCTAAGTTGGAAACAATGGAGTGCATTCACTTCACCAGTAATGGATATGTCTAGATGGGCACAGTGCAATTTTCAAGTATATTTTGTTAATGGTCTCCCTATATAATTCATTGTACTGTAATCCACCATGTGGCTGGGGAAAGAGTTTGTTTAAATAGATTTGGCTTCTGTAACTGACATTCGCATTAACTCAGTGTGAATTACAAGATACTCGATCTCAAGATTTGAGGTGTGGTTACTTGTAACAGCCTCATGACATGTTGTGGAGTGCCATGTCTCTGGTCTTGAGCACTGATCTGTATTTCTGAGAGACCTGAGTCCAAGCTCTAATGATCAAGTTTGCAGTGAGGTAATGGCTTTTAGATAGTGACACAATGCGCTCTGATTGCATTTTAGAGCTTGAGAAGAGGAGATGTTGTCTCAGTAGACAGTCAGTGCACGACAAGAAAAGTTGATTCATTGGTTATTAGGATCCAGTGAAGTATAAAGTCTGTCATTTTAAAAACTCTGCCTTTTTTGGTTTGCTTTCTGAAGTGCATTGAAGAGTAGCACACGCATCCTCTCTGACTAGGCCAAAACACCTCAAATTCTGCTGGTGTTCAGACCTATCTTGTTCCTTTTAGAGGTAAAGGCAAGGAAAGGCTTAAATTGGCCTGACTGATTCGTAAATTCTTTGACTTGCAGGTAAGGACAAACTGATGGCTTAGTTTTAAAGTTACTCAGTTTTTAGTTTTGGTAAAGTTGCTTAAATGCCACAGTAGGTAACTTACTATATACTATATGGGGGAGGAATTCTGCTGAAACTTCAACTTGCCTTTCATGCTGCAAGAAGAGATGTACACATGCCTTGGACTAGTTTAGGTTAGAAGAGCAGAGATGATAAAACTTAGCAACTAATTTTGGTTAACAGCTGAAGTAGATGAGCCTAGTGTTTAAATACAAGCCATTAAGTTTAGTCAAAACACATGTTGCTTTTATCACGCTTCTTAACATCAGCTAGGTAACTCTTGCCAGTGAACCCCAGATAGGATCATATGCAAACTAACAAAGTAAAGGTATAAAGTTTTTCTGTAGAGGGAAATTATCCTCTTTCTAGTAGTCACATGAGCAAGAGAACACATAAGGAAATACTTCAGCAAACTTGCTAGGCACCACCACGCAGGAGGATACCAGCTGCAAGGACTGCAGTGGAGACCAGCCTGCCCAAACCTGCTTTGTGCTAACCAGCTCAAGGAATGCTCTAGCAGAATGGGCTAAATGCCTCAGCACTGACAGAGCTCCTTGGGTGGGCTTTGCATCCACACTGAGCTCTGTACCTACACAGGGAGTTTCCACTATTTTAGAGCTGGCTTGAATATGCCTTCATAGGCTGTCCCTGCAATGCAGATGTACTCTAAGGCTGCCCCAAGTCACTGTTTTCCCCGCACTGCATTCATTTGAAAAAGAACAAGAATGCTATTACTGCATGAGAGGAATCAGCCTCCCTAACTAAGCACTGCTTTCTTCAGTGTTAAATGAAGCCAGCAAAAGCTACCAGCATTATTAACAACAATAGCTGGTTAGTAATGCACTGTGAAAGAGCAGGGCTGGGGACACAAAATAATCATTGTAAATTACCCAGATCGATAAAAGGGCTGAAAGGTAGCTGGATATGTTTTTCAGACCCACTAGAAAAAAAGAAATCCTGATGCTTACCCAGTTTTCTACCCAGAGACCAAGGAAACCATGAGCCCTACAGCATTTTTATAATTGCCTACAGGAGGCATATGTCATGGCTCTGCTTTTTTGGCAAAGTAAGATTTCTTTCAATCTTTTTGTTTTGCTCTAACTACCCCTTTTTTCTCAAATGTATTTCCTTAGACTTCCCTGTAGCACAGTGCTTTAGGGTGACAGCAGCCATTCCTCTAATGAGCAACAATTAGCTAACATTACTTAGAATTACTAATTCCTGCTTCCCTTTTATGCCCTTTAACCTTTCTCCTTCAAGGAATGTAAGGGTTTTTTTTTTTTTCCTTTTGACTGAATTAAACTGCTTGTTTAATTTCTTTCATTGTGTAGTTACACAACAGAAACATTGAATTCCAAAGTTCTCCTATCGCTATCACGTTACAAGTGGATAGAATGTGTCTCATTATGACAATGAGTACTATATTTTAGTGTTTTTCTATGTAAATAAGGCTCATGTGATCACTTTGATTCTGTCTGCTTGCCTGCCTCTCCCCATTCACCTGATAATTTTAAATTTATTGGCCGGTGTCTACAAATGTGACAGATAGGAAGAAGTCCCAAGGATATTTCAGCTACATAATTTCCAAGAAATCATATACCTGGGAAACCAGGTAGATGAAGAAAGTCTCCCTAGAGCTGCACTGAGGAAAGGGATGTAGTTAAGCTTATACCAATTAAATACCAGATAATCCACAAAGATGGGAAAGATTTCTGCCCTCTTTGTTTCAGTTACTGTCTTCTTCAGAGCAAGTTCCCAAAGCTATTTAAATCAAAGGGAGTTATCCTAATAGAATTTGTATCAATCCTTCACTCCTTGGTGCTGTGGATCAATGACAGGGTGCAAAGTGAGCTGTCCTTTCTCTTTTCCTTTTAATTTATTAAAATTTATTAAAGTTATTAAAATTAAAAGAATTTCTGATTGCCTGTCAGAAATTTCTAATTTATTTATGGACACAGTCTGTGAAACTTTATTTACTGAAGTATCTTGAACTGACTTAGTCTACAAGGGACTTCTGCAGTGCCTGAAAGGCTTATTAAAATCCCTACTTTGTTTTCCAGTAGTGTGGCCAGGTATGTCAGGCTTCTCTTCAGGGTATATTCTCTTCCTGAAGCAAACACAGCCGGTCAGTATATACCCTCTCCTGAAAACAAAACCAAGCTTCCACTGACCAGTAGCAGCAACGTTCAGTTCAAAACAGCTCATGTGTTAACTAACGCCGGAAAACTAATTGAGACAGAACAGTAATGGGAAACTCAATCTGAAAATGAAGTGTTTTTAATTAAGAGACACTCTTCAGAATTATACAGAAAGAGGCTCTTTCTCATTTAAAATTTGGCTCTTCCTTCCTCACCAACTATAAATCACTGGTCTATAATTAGTATTCTTAGTAGAAGGAATGCCTGGTTGTCTGGCTTAAGTTATGCCTATGACTGCAATGAGGAGAGCTGTAGGTGTGTTGGAACAGATTCTAGCTTGTCTACTACTTAGCATCCAATTTCTTACAAATGTTTCTGTTATAATCTGTTAACGTTATAATCTGTTTCTTAAAAATGATAACAAATTAAGGAAGAAGTGTGCCTCTAGATTCCTAGTAGCTAAGAGCAGCAGCATGACTCTTAGCTGGGAACAAGAAAGAGTCCAGCTCCAATCCTGTGCCAAGACCTAGTCCAACATCTTATGTAATGACTGTTTAACAAAAATTGCATAAATGCTCACTGGTAGGGAAGCCAGTACCCATATCTTGTCTCTCTGTCCTTATTTTATTTTTAAAGGAAGGTGTGTCTCTCACTCCTTTTTTGTAAGAGACTGATAATACTTCACTCTACTGAACGGAGTCCAAAAGGAGATGATAAATGTGATGGAGGTCAGTAAACTGACTCTGGTCAGTAAATACAGAGTTTAAACCAATTTAAACCAATACCAAGAGCATGCATAGCAATCAGTGGTTATGGGGAGTCAAGGGTTGGGATACACTGTGTTACAGGCCCAGCACCAGGTCATAGGCCTAGCTGCTTAGGTGTGTGTTGAGGAATCCAGCTGTCTCAAGGAGATCTGCTATGTGTGGCCATGTTTAATCCAGAAAGTAGTGTGTCTCAGGTATCAAAAGCTGTGGAAATGTGATTCTGCTGTCTCATTGCCTCTAAAAGAGCTTTCCCATGCCCTGTCCATGCCATGCATAGACTCAGAAGTGTACTTTCTCACCAAGGGATCAGGTTCAGTTGCTTAACAGGCAGGAAACTAACTCAGAAAGCTTTCTGACAGATTAACAAATTGAACTGGCTCACTGAGGGGCCAAGTAAGTAGCAGAGTGGGCAAAAGGAAGGGTCAAGACGACATAACTATGAGTACATGGTAGCAAGGTGGTAGGGGTGGCAGGGATGGGGTGAAGAGCAGCACTGCCCCCCTTGATGAAAGTGAAACAATAGATCAGCTCAGAAACCTTGTGAAAGCTGTCTTTGGCATCTAAGTCTGGATGATTTTGAATGGTGAATCCCAACCTGATGTAGTCACTTTCTATCAGGGCAGAAGAGGGTGTATAAATCCAACAGAGTAGGCAGGAATGAGGATGCACTTTTCTGTTTGGCATCTCTTACTAGCTCTCTTATGCTAGTCTAATGACATGCAAATTTCATTTTAAGTGCCTAACTCTGTAATTCCATGTACAATAGGTCTTGGACGCTCTGCTCCAACCCAAAATGTGTTCTTCCATCCTGCTTTGGCTTTTGTGCTCCTGCAGCTGTGATGTGATCCAACCAAAAACTTCTTTCATGGGATGTTTTCAGTCAAATCAGTTTCCTAATCTGGCTGACAGTACAGTTGCATAATCTCTAATTTTTAACTCAGTGGAGGTGATAGGACTGTTCCTTTTGGTGGATGTAAGGTCTTTGATCACCTTAGGTAGACTGTGAAATCACAAACTAGCACTCTCTGAGTTATACAGGAAGCTTAAAACCCTTTCTCAGCACTGTGGATTCAATTTCAGGCTCTCTTCAGCTGAGGCCGACTGCAGAAAATGAGTTGCTAATACACACTAAACAGCAGGATCCCAGACCCGAGGTGCTCAGAGCTGTATTTTGCTTCTGCAACCATGTTAACAGATTTGGGGATCAGCACACGTAGTTACAGTGATGAGATACACCCCTTCCATTTGTATCCTTCTAGTCATTTTAAAACAGAACAATTCAGGGCTCCTTTATGTGTCACACTTCAAGATATTTGGAACTTAAAATTACACTGAAGTTGCCAACAGAAACTTAATTTAATAAAAATAACTAGAAAACAGTAAGAATGGGGACAGAATGAAAAACTACCTTCCCCTGAACTCTTTAGGCAAGGTTTTCTGGCTGGGGACAGCCATACACCCTTGCAAAGGACTTCTGAGCTGCAGCACTTACCAGGAACTTGCTGCTTGAGTTGGAGTTCTTTATCATGTTTCTTACGTTCCTTTACATTTTAATCAAAGAGTTTTCAAGACTGTATGGATATTGCTATCTTTCTGCTTGTTATAGTTTGTTCCTACACTTTGTAATGCTTTTAGAAAAACCTGTCCATATATTCACTGGTAATGAGGAAAGTGGGTTTTTTCCTTCCCTCATCCTTTGTCTGTACAGACAGTAACAGTGATGCCTTTTGCTCATTAGCAAAAAAGCCTTTCCGGATCTTTGCAAGAATCAATGGCTGTCAGCGTCACTGTAAATGATGAGTAATTAGACTTAGGAAATGAAGAACTAGACATGGGCTCCAGCTGCAAAATATCGATTTTTTTTTTTTTTGATATACAGTTCCATCAGTGCTGTGGTATAACATAATAGGTAACTTCTGCAAGTGGACAAGTGGATAGGGAAGCATAGTTACTTGACAAAGATGAGCCCTATTTCTTTAACAGCAAGCAAACCCAAGCAAGCAATCCTCACGTAGTTTTTCAGGAAGTCTCAAATTCTCTTTTTTTTTCTTCACATTGAAAGACTTGATTATTTTTCTTTTTTTTTCCCCAAAAATGTTGATACTGTCAATATGTTGCTGCTTATCAGAACTGATTGAAATACTTTTGTTAAGCAAAAATTCTATTTTTTTTAAGTATGCTGGGAACAGGTTCAGCATTTTGTGTGTGTGTGTGTGTAAAGTTCTGATAATATTGGAAAGTGTGAGAAGCAAGGGGAGTTTCATGAAAAAAAAGCTTTTCTAAATTACTTTTTTCCCACGTAAAATCCTTGCAGTAAAAAAAAAGAAAAAAAAAGAAAAAAAGAAAAAAAAAAA
>JAYKAV010002497.1:441774-452826 GCA_035582835.1 Phoebastria nigripes | reverse complement strand
GGCTGTCAACCAGCACCCCCAGGTCCTTTTCCGACAGGCAGCTTTCCAGCCACTCTTCCCCCAGCCTGTAGCGTTGCATGGGGTTGTTGTGGCCAAAGTGCAGGACCCGGTACTTGGCCTTGTTGAACCTCATGCAGTTGGCCTCAGCCCATCGATCCAGCCTGTCCAGGTCCCTCTGCAGAGCCTTCCTACCCTCGAGCAGATTGACACTGCTGGCCAGCTTGGTGTCGTCTGCAAACTTACTGAGGGAGTCAAGGTAAAATCTGAATTAATCATAATGATGGCAGTGAGGAATATCTACTTGAATGCAAATGGTTAGTTTTGATACTGTAGGGTTGTTGATAAAACTTCAGGATGTCAAGCTGACAGCTAAGGCCTCGATAGTGTGGCCCTATTCCATAAACGGATCCTATTGTATATTAATGGTTTGAGAGCATTGAACTTGATGAAACTCAAACTTTTCTTACCTTCTAGGGTACCTCAGTGTCTGTATGTGTCCTTGATCTTCTCAGCCTTGGGCACAGTGCTGTTTATGCACTTTACACAGTGGCTTTTGAATACAAAATTTGAGAGTAGGGCCTGGAATTTGATTCATGTCAGGGATAGTGCCCGCATTGTTGTGCTGTAACATCAAGTTCCTTCTTGCTTATGCTTGTGTGTGTTTGCATGCTCTTGTGATCTTTCTTTTTGCTGTTTCTTACTGAAACTTGGGTTATTTCTGTAAAGTGAGGAAGTTCCACTGGAGAACTGGACCGTGTCCTCGTTTCATCCAAGGCTTGCTGTTAGCGTTGTGATTAGTGTACTGTCCTGAGGTGTGGAGTCCTTGTTCTGGACTGTGAAGGTTGCTTACCTCCCTAGTAAGACATAATGGAAAAGAGGGCCTTTGGCCTAGAGTAGAAGAAAAAAGTAATATCCTTCAGTTTTGGTGGGGTTTTGGCCGTTTCAGGTGTTTATTTCAAGGTAGAAGGGAGAATGCTTTAGTTGGGTAGTTGGCCTAAGTGTCCAACACCATGCAGTGAAAGAGCCTATGGCCTGTCCTGTGCTGTGAAGAAGTGAAGTGTAGTTCAGCTTGACCTAGTCCAGAAGGTAAAGGCATGGAAAGCAGGATTTTGGCTTTTGTGCACTTTCTTCAGATTCAGCAGGTTTTCAGGTTTCATTTATGATCCAAAGACTACATGGTTTTGCTGGGTTTTTTGTTTATTTCTCCATTGCTAGGACTTGTTGTAGGCTTCCTATATTTGTTTTAACACATGAATGCTATCTTTGAAAATCTAAGTAATCTTCATTTTTACAGCTTACTCTTATTCCTTTTGGATTTCCACAGAGAGGCATGAAAGAGACAGCATATTGTGGCAGCTCTTAGTCTAATACCTTACTTTTCCACTTCCTCCCTGCCCCCCCCCTCCCCGGTCATAAGATTAAAATATGCAACAAACTCAGCTTATCAAATAAACTTACTTGACCCTGTCCCTGGACAATACATTTTTATAGTAATAAATTCCCCCTGTGAAGAATCACATTTTTTGAGTAAACTGAGATTTTGATGGAGTTTAGCCATAGTATGAGAATAGAGTGAAATGGGGAAACTGATTGGAAGTAGAGTTCTCGATTTTTCTTCTACCTCAGACTTTATTATGACCAGGAAGTGTTTGGTTTAGATACAGACTGATAAATCAGTTTTCTTTTTCCTGGGTTCTCGCCACACCCTTATTTCTCTAACATCTTTACAATATTAAAACGTGCTTTACTGCAGAAAAGCTTTTTTAGCTCCTTAAAATATAAGCACATGAGCAAGTTACTGTGGGATGAGGTATATTTGGTGTGGTTTAAAAGCGAGTAGATTATCACTAGCCAGTAGAACAAGTAAATTATCACTAGTCTAGATCAACTGTAATGTTTTATATAGGGTTGCTATGGTTGGCCTATGTTAAAAGGGAACATCATGTTCTTAGGAAGGTGTTGTGTCATACTTGGCACGAATGTCCTGTAGACACTATATTATAATGTTACCACATCATAATTACTAGATAATCAGGTGTTTCTGAAAAGGAATTTTTGTGTCCAGTTTTGGTTGCATGGCCTAGAATTCCTCCATGAGTGTGGTGGATTACAGAGATTTTTAACTGGGTTGTCTTGCTGCATTCATACTTTCCACATCCAGTTATATACCTATTCTGCAAGTTTTAAACTGCTTGAATATTTATTATGTTAATCTAGCTTGTCAAGCACTGAACAGCAAATAGGTCAATTAATATCTGTGTTGTTCTTTGATATAGTTTTATTACTCTGAAGGGCTTTGACTTGCATTTTTGGGTATGGATGAGGTTGGATGCAGAAAATGGTGGTCTTGAAAGTAATGCTGCTGCTGCTTTGTGTGCTGTGTAAAGGTGCCTGTCCCCCCTCCTGCTTTAACTGCTGCCTTAAACTTAACCACTGCTACGGTGGGGGCCAGGCTGTTAATGCAGCATGTGTTGTTGGTAGTAAGGGAAACCTGATTGTTGGTAAGTCAAGAACAGCTCCACCTTCTGACCCATAGAGGGGTTTTTTGGGGTTGTTTCTTTTTAGCTACAGGTGAGATACTTCCTTCTGTGAAGTATGTTTAAAGGGCATGGGAAAAAAGAAGGCGGCAGTCAAAAACACACTTCATGGACTAATGGTTTTGCGATCTGTTGCTGGGATCTCTCGTGGCCCCAGGCCACTTTTGTGAAATACAGTATGGCAGAGAAGACTAAAATGAAGCAGGATCGGATGGTTTGGCTATGTCTGCAAAGGCTGTGGAGAGGCTCTGAAGCTACTCTTTAGAGCACATTCTGTTCACGCTGACAGTGAACCAGCAACCACATGTAGTAGGAAAGCACCTGAGCACATGGGAATCCACATGCCTGAGAATATGCACAGTGATCTGGTACTCTAGTTAAGTGGCTTAGTAGATCACCAGGCATGCTTGTGCAGCCTGCTTGTACTCTGCCTGCCAGCAATGCTGGAACATGGGCAGATCAGGCTTCTGTGCTTCTGTTTTGTATTTCTAAGGTTATCTTTTAAGTGTAGATAGGGTCTTTGTCTGAATGCCTGCGCTGGACTTCTGCCAATCCAGTACAAAGTCCTCTTACTTGGTCCTCTCTCCCTCTTGAAGAGTTCCTGAGGGGCAGCAGCAGTGTACTAAGTTTCATGCAAGTTGCACTGGCAGTGGTTCTGAAGAGCATGTTTTCCCTGCTTATCCACATATGCAAGTGCAGTTGTGAGAAAGCTATTGTAAGGTCAAAAAAGTTTTTGTACAGATATTCTCAGCTGCTGCTGAAGTAGCGTGTGGTAGTCCTAGAGGAGCCTTCTGATTTCTCTGACTTTTTTTTGGTGGTCTGATTTAGACAACTTTGCTTGTAGGACATAATAAGAAGTGAGGCTAAATTTACCTTCCTTGAGATATATAATCATGGAGTATGATTTCCCTTTTTCCTTAATTTTCTCCCAATAGAAAGCAAAACTTTATTGGGGCTGCTGAAGGGGTAGAGACTCAACACGCTGTTTACATGACAAGTGGACTGAAATACACAGAGAGCACGCTTCTTGGGGCAAGAGTATGAGGTTATTCTGCAGATTGTGTGAGCGGGCCGCAGAAGTTTGGTGCAAGCGGTACCGATGTTCATCCTGAAAAGATGTGATAGTGGGAGAGAGAGCTCATTTGTATGTCAAAATGTCGGGGAAAGACTTTGGGGTTTTGCCTCTGGCTGTGTTTGAGTGTACCGTGGTAATTCTTAATGCTTGATTTTTTTTCTTGTAGGTAGAATAGTTAGAGATTTCCTTGTATAGATGGCTTTTAAAAGTAGAACTGGCTTTTTAAAAGTAGAACTAAAGCTATACTGACTTTCAAACATCCTGTCCTAAAACAGAGGCACTTCACCTGTAATTTTTCATAATTGAAGCTTAGGGAGACAAGATGAAGTGATGAGGGTGTCCAGCACTTCTCCCTTTTGTTGGTTTTGCTTCCTATGCTCCTTACTCCTTGCAGCTTTTGTATCTTAGTATGGTTTCTGTGCTTGACCTTGTTACACGTACATTTATGGTTTTGCTACTTAGTTTTTTTAATTGTACAAAGGCCTTCAGTATATAAAGCATTTCTTTGATTTCAGTTACATCTCTGCCATGGGTTCCTCTGTGACTTGAGCTCTTATTTCTCTGTGCTTATATAGCCAACTCACAGGACAAGTACGTCGTGTTTGTTAAGGTTGCCACACTTTGTGGAGTGTATTACTGATGCAGTGGGGGCCGTATTAGTTGGAGAATTTATTTGGTATAGAGTCTTCCAGAATGGGACTTTCATTCTGACTGAAATCTTTAACTGGGTATGAACTGCAGCAATGTCTAAAGAGCAGCATTAGCCTGGAACTTCTGTAAATATAATGCCTCACGGTGAAATTCTGCCTTTTTTTTAAGGGAGGGGAGCAGTAGGCATTCAAATATACTGCTTAACGGAGATGTCAACAAATATTAAAGTTGAAATATGGTGTTGTAGATACTTTAGATCTAGTTTCACCTATAATAAAGGTGAAATATGACTGCATGGTGGGGCATGATAATTTTTCCCTCCTTTCTGTGACAACACTTCCTCAAATGTATCATTTTTGTTATTTTGTTCAAAAAGGACAAAAGTTGACATATGCAAATATTAAAGAGTTCTGACTGCTGATCTCCTGCTTAATTTCTCCTATTCCATAAGTGTCGTGGTTTAACCCTGGCAGCACCTACACACCACGCAGCCGCTCGCTCACACACCACACACCCCACCCCCCCCCCCCGCTCCGGTGGGATGGGGGAGAGAATCGGGAGGGCACGAGTAGGAAAACTCGCGGGTTGAGATAAAAACAGTTTAATAATTGAAATAAAACAAAGTAGAACAGTAATAGTAACAGTGATAACAACAACAATATACAAAGCAGGCGATGCACAATGCAATTGCTCACCACCCGCCGAACTGAACGAGAGCCCGGGACTCCGAGTCCCCCCCCGCCCCTTAGTTTTTATACTGAGCATGACGTCACATGGTATGGAATACCCCATTGGCCAGCTGGGTCAACCACCCCGGCTATGCTCCCCCCGCCAGCTTCCCATGCACCTGGCAGGGCATGGGAGGCCGAAAAGTGCCTGGTGCAAGCACCACCCAGCAACACCCAAAACATCAATGGGCCATCAACGCTCCTATTATACCAAACCCAAAACACAGCACACCCCCCCCAGCTACTGGGAAGGAAGTTAACTCTGTCCCAGCCGGAACCAGGACAATAAGGAAGAGAATAGTGTTCTGTTTACAAAGAAAATCAAATGTCTTTTTAAATTCACACTTAATACAAAGAATTTTAGTTCACCTTTAAGAAGGTACCTATTGTAAGACTGGAAGGAAGGATGTCTAGAAATTAGCATGGGGCAGGTAAAGGAGACTTTGTTTAGCTTCTTCACAAGATGTCTTGGCACAGGCTGCAACAATCTTGTCTGTCAGGGGTGTATGTTTGTGCTCACTTTTTTTTTTCTTCAGGGAAAATGCCCAACCGGTTGGCAATTAAACTTAGCTCTGGGCCACAGCTTATTATACAAGATGAAGGAATAAACTTGAGAGAGACATTTTCTGTTGGCTCTTGGGGATGATCTGTCCAGATCCACTGTGGAGACTTAAGCACAGGTGGTGGGCTTAACAGAACAAGGAATAATTACCTGAAAGGATAAAGTAAGCTTTGCTTCTGGTCTGGCAGAAAAGAACAATTCCTGCTAGATGATGGAGGAGTGGCTCTGACTGCTTTTTGGCGGTGGAGAAGGGGCGATTGCTTTGGTACTTGGCTTCTTATAGTTACAGCAAAGCAAATGATGAATCGGGAGCTGGCCCAGGTTGGTCAGCACAGCATAGGTGAGATTGACCCTCCCTGAGGTGAACTGGATAAGTTCAACAATGTGCTGGCACCATGCAATTCTTAGTAAAACTGAGTTGACTTTGTCCTGTTACTTCAGGCTAACTTTTTATTAGTTACTCCATGGGGAGAATAGGCAGCTTTAAAACCAACAAAACAAATCTAAAACTGGAAGGAAATTAAATAATAGTGGTGCTGTGGGTGCTTCAGGAATAGAAGTGACTGGTGACATAAGCTTAGGTCCATTTAGGAACCATCACTTGAGGACTGAGGGATTTATTTTTTTCCTGTTTGGCCCTCTGGGACATAGCTAAGGAAGCTTCTTTCTGTGATGATTTTTTTTTTGTCTTTTTTTTTTTTTTTTTAAATAGATATAAGTAAAAGAAGCATAAGTTTTAGTAAGCTGGGAACAGCTTTTGCTTTAAGAATGCATACTTGTATTTTGGAATATGAAACGAGTCTTGGTCATGATGCCAATATTTTCACTCAGTTGAATTAGGTCTCTGAAGAGTTTTTTATCTGCTAAGGCTAATTTGGAATTTGTATTTCGGTGGTGAAATGTTTTAAGATTGTAATCTGTGGAAGAAGAAACATGACTTAAATTCTAATATGTGATCCCAAATTTTATACTAGATAATACTCATTCTTTATCTTGATGCTCTCAGATAAGTGAATGGTTGATTTTTGAAGTACACTGTGTTGATATCTGTATTATCTAAACAATGTTCTAGCAATAAATGAAGAACATGGAGATGGAATTTTGGGGTGTTTCTTATGTTTATAAAAGGAACAGAATTCAGTGAATAGTTATTCTGTGCAACCAATTCAGAAGTTAGGTTACAATAATAGTAAATATTTTTATCAGTAAAATTTCTTTCATTTCCTCTCATTTTGTATTTGTAGTCTTTATAGCTGTTCTTCATCTGTGGAATACGTATTTTACGTGTTTGGACTTGTATTGCATTATTAAATGGACTTGATTTGTTTCATAAATAATTTTTTATCTTGCTTATAAAACTTGGTGTGTGTTGTTGTTTTTTTGTTTGTTTGTTTTTACAATAGGAATATATTGATGACACTTTCAGATTTGGAAAGATCGCGATTAGTACATTCATTAAGGTGAGTGTCTTATGCTGTCCCCAAGAAAGTGATTTATAGTATCAGTTCTTTCTCGGTGAGTCTGAACTGATTTTTTTGTTGTTGATGCTTTGGATGCTTCATTTGAGCTGTAATGTCAGAATGCTGAAAAATAAAAAGATATTCAGGGCATTAAATTTTTAAAGACCTGTTGTACGAATCATGAAGCACATGAAAATGGTGTGGCTTCTCGAAATCTTTAGGAAACTGAAATTTAGTGTAGCGTCCAGTATCAAGTGCTACATCTGCATTGTTTGCTGTGCAGAAGTTTATTAATAACTTCCAGTCTTTTCATTGCTCTTGCAGGTGTTTTAAGAAATTTTAATGATGAGGAAAATTCTGGGGTCCAGAAAACAAAGTAGCTAGTGTTACTCAGATAATCAGGATGATAGCTCAGGAGGAGAAAGGAAAACATTATGCTTCTAAGCTTTGATTTAGAAAGCAGGTCATAGCTTCCAACAGTATTTTTTGGTCAGTTGCGCTCTACTTTCTAACAGGCTGATACTATTCTAATCTCTGTTTGAGAAGTTGAACACATGGCATCAGAGATACTGACTTATGTGTGTTTATGTTTGATATGTGAGAAGCTGATGACAAAAAAAGCTTATTACAACTCAGGTGGGATGTGTGATGGATTAAGAAAGCAGAATAGATGGTCAGAATTATGGAAACACTTTGAAAGTGAAGAAAAGTTGATGGTTATTGGAGCAAAAAAAGGAAACAGCTGTGAGTTCAAGGGAGAATGGTGGAGGCATGTCATCTGTGATGCAAAGAAAATTTATCCAAGTGGTTTTGTTACATGTGGTCTGATGATGGGACAATATTGGCCCAAGACAGGAAAGGGAAGGATAGCAGTTCTGGATAGTACTGTAGTATTCCAATACAGTGAAATTGTAACTGAGATTTTGAGGATTAATACTATAGTGTCTGATTAGTCTAAATGATTGGAAAAAAAAAATATTGTTTTTCTATGGCTACAAATTGTGATCTAAATAGGTTCTTAAAGCTGACAACATTCTCTTTTCAATGCTGCAGGTGTGACTTCAGTTCTCTACAGAAAGTGAACTTGGTTGGGATCCTGTAATACAGGTGTGTTCCCTAAAGCAGGTTGTTCATTCTTTTCTAATATTTGAAGTCTTCTATGCTTAGAATAGACACATCTCAGTATCAAAGGAAATGTTGTCACAAGCTCTATATTCTTTCTACACTGATCAAATTAGACTTCCTTCTGTGGAAAAGACCTTCTTGAGATGCCATACATGGATGAACTCTTTTAGTTCTTGGGGATTTAGGCATACTCAGTCACCTGTACATTTCCTCTGATAAATAATAGAAGACCAGAAGATTAGATTTGATTGCCTCTAATTCTACTCAAGCTGATAAAATGCCTGGTTTGAATGGCTTGTATTTAGTTTCAGATAAAAATCCTTTTGGCTTAGATTTGTCTTAACTTTCAGTTAAATTGTAGAAAGGCTTATCATGAGAATTTTAAGTAGTTTACAAGGACTGTTTTTTTTCTTAATGTCTTCCTAAATGCATTAAGTAGATGAAGCCACTATTATATCCAATTAAAATGGTACATGCTGCTACTGCAAATATCCTCTTCAAACCTAGACTTTGTTAAACCTTTTTTTTTTTTTTTTCTTTTCTTTCTATGAAAATGTCATGATGGAGGTCATCAAACCAGAGAAGTGCTTCATAAATAGTCAGGCAAGACCTTATGACTAATTTCTTGTAGATCTTGATTAGTGAAGGTAGAAACTTAACTCCATTAAGGAAATATAGATTACAGGGAGATGAGTTAATGGTCTTTAAACCAGGATTTAACTAGTGCAAGCTAAAAATTACAAAATCTGCAAGTAGCTCCAGATAAGGCAATTTCTAACACTTCTCATGGTCAGAGATACAGAGCTTACAATTTAAATCCTGTTTTATCAATTTATGATAAAGACAGAGGCAAAACAATTAAAGAACCAATGTACACAGATTTGTGTCATAATCTGAGAATTGTAGAACTTGTATCGGCTTTGCGATGTTATGCAGAATGGAAAGTTGTGAATAAATTCTTCCCTAAGTCTGGCCAATACAAATGTACTTTTAACAGTTGGTGGACGTGCAGCATTTTAAATTAAGGCATGTTAACATGGGCTGTCTTCCAAAATGGTTAGCTTGGGATCTGAACACTGTTCCGAATTTTTATTCCAAACGTTCCTTCTGCATATTCAAATGAAACACTTAAAGTGATGTAATTGTTTGCCACACAAATGTTGATCTTCTGAACTTCTGATTTTTATTCTGCTATTTCTTTGTGTTACATCACGGTGGCATGTACCAATAGACTTAGTTTCCTAGATTAATAGAAGAGTTTTCAGGCTTTCTTTTTCCTGCCAAAATTTCCATTGTCTTTCTTGGGAAACTGTTTTTCTTAGGAAGAATAATAGTGTGGATGGACTTTGTTAGTTTACTGTGAGGGTGAGTGAGTACTGGAACAGATTGCCCAGAGAGGCTGTGGAATTTCCATCCTTGGAGATACTGAAAAGTCATCTGGTGGCGGTCCTTAGCAGCCTGCTCTAGGTGACTCTGCCTGAACAGAGGAGTTGGACAGGATGACCTCCAGAGGTCCCTTTTGACCTCAACCATTCTGTGATTCTGTGAATTGCAATTTTGTAACTGCCTAGTAAACTCTTTAATGCTCATACCAAGCTTACAGTGATGTAGGCGAGTTTAGATCAGGTGTTAAAATGGTATTCTAACCAAATTTCTTAAGCACTTGGAGCTCCTGTTGACTACATCAGGCATTTTGCTCTATTATCTACTGGAGAGGTTGGCCCTTCATTCTTAGTGCCTGTGTCAGCCTATGCAGACTATGTACATACTATGCATGTATGATAGCATACCGATAGTGCATTGGAAGGGTTATTTTATCTAGTGTAGAAGATTCTGTTATTTTAAAGCTCTATAAGACCTTACTTTAGACCAAAAATGTTTAAAATGCAAATTTTTATCTGATTCCTCTGCTGGATGACAGTTTCATGTTTAACCAACGTTTATCTGCATAGGCATGGCATAACTATGAGCATCTCTCTGGTATCTGTTTGAAGAGGACACTGTTGGGGGGCCCAGGTATTTCTTTTATATTTTATAGTTGTAGAGGTGTCCGGACTCTGTAATGGTAAAAGATTGCCAGTAGAAGAGGATGAGACAAGAATTAAATGCATGTGGGAGACTCTGGACCTAGGCACTTCATGCTTTTGATGCTAGCTGGGAGGGAGCTTGATAACACTTTTACCGACTTTTCATAGAAAAAACAGGTAAGAAATGCATAATTGTGATTCATGTTAGTAGAAAGATGCTTCCCCCCACCCCCCCCTAGAGCTTATGCAGAAAATACATTGTTCTGTGTTTGTTTTATCTTAGAACTGTGATTTCAGTCATATATATACTCATTCAGAACTATTTTTTGGGTGTAAACTGGGAGTTACCTTATTTGAAGCTAAGATGGTTTTAGTCTAAAACCATACTTATTCTTAAATTCAGGTTTGAGTTTCTTCAGTGAAGAAACAATCTGGTTGGAAGCATCCTTGCTATGGGTGCAAGGGCCCTGGCCTGGTGCTTATGCTGACCTCTTCCTGTATAGGTGCTGCTATAAATTCAGGGTGGCACTTGGATGACTCTGGACCAAGGCTATGTCTTGGTCAGTTCCTCTGTTGTGAAGTGGCAGCTGTAAGCAGTGGTTAATTAGGATCACCTTTATAAAGATATTACTAACTTCTGTTTAAATAATAGTCCCGTGTTCAGGATTCTCTTGAACTGAAAGGTGAAGCCTTATCAATGAATTGTGAAATGAATGCTGTGAAATTCATATTTTTATGGATGCATTTGTGATATTCTAGATGTTGTCGATAATTTTATTGATATAAGTAGAAAATTCTGACTTACACCTCATTCCTTGTTAAGAAAAAGAGCAAAACTTGTTTTTGATGACTTGCAGAGAGATGAGGAATCTATAAAAAAAAAAAAA
>JAYKAV010002497.1:402127-424332 GCA_035582835.1 Phoebastria nigripes | reverse complement strand
AAGTTGGCTGCAATAGTAGCATCTGACTTCTGAGATTCTCCCCTCTTATTGTTTTTAAGCATTCTAAGAATGCTAAAATTTTCTTTGGAGGTCTAGATGGGGAGGATATCTGCAGGCAGCGTAGCAGTATAATGGACAATTTTGGATTTCTGTGGTATCTTTTTGGGTGGGAATCTCCTTGTTTCTGCAGAAATATGCTGTTCTTGGCAAAATCTTAACTTAGCAGAAGAGAGAGGGATTGGGGGAAAGGAGGTTGTTGGGAAGTTTGGCTAGGCTGGAGTCAATAAGGTAAAAAAAATTGTTTGACTTTTGAGACAATTTATCTGCAGAGAGGTCAGGCACATCAGTATTACTGCAGCGCACATGTTTTTTATTAAATGACAATTACAAAAGGTAGCTATTGGAGATTACTATAGAAGAAGACAATGGCTAATTAGTGAGGATAAGTTTGGACTTTAAGCTACAGCTATTTTTGGTTAACTTGTGCAGACATTGTGGCTTAGTGTGAAGAGTTCCTGCAGGATAGAAGACAACGTAATGCTGACAAACTGTTTTTTCCATGGTATGATTTATACAGTCTCTCTAAACAGCTTAAGTTGACAAAAGAACTACTTTGTCCAGTATAGTTCTGTCCTCTTCATGGATTTTTCTCTTTCCCACGCATGTTCCAAGCCAACTGCAACTTTGCAGGGTGGGTTTATCTTTTCAAATAGGCTAGTGGCACAATGTAAAGCTTCCCTTCCTCCATGCACCCCCAGCTCATTTATTTCCAGTAGTCACCTAACAGAAATGGCAAGATTACTGAATGGAGAGCTTTGGCTTGGGTGGAGTGAGTATAGTAAATCCCTTCTCTATGGCTACTATGGAAGCTTCTTTCCTGTTAGTCTGGTGTTACCACTTATTCTCAAATACCATTTTTGAACACTCACAGTGAGGGTTGATTATATCTTGGTCTGATATTAGGACTTTGCTTCACTTATTTCTGTTCTTGTGATCTGTGTGGTTGATTTTGCTTTTAATTATTTAATTCTTGAGAGCATTGGTAGCCAGATAAATGTTTACCAAGATATGCATATGCAGTTTATGACTCTTAAGCTCTCCAGGGTTAGATGGAATAGACAAAACAACAGGTTCTTAGAGGAAGCAGAGTCTAATATTTAAAAATATACAACTGAACACCTGTTGTCGAGTGAGAGTTGTTCATAACGCTGAAACTGTTGCCTGACTTGCATAAAATAAAGTTAATTCTGTAATTAATATGTGTTCATGGGTTGGAAAAATGCTTATTTGTCCTAACTCTGCAAGTGGATATCTGCACAGAATATGTTAAGTAAAAATAAATATTTTCCTGAAATTAAATGGATCATTCCTGTATATATTTGTCTTTGAAATGTATTTGATACTTGATGTGTATGATGGGTGTAAGGAGTTCTGTGTAGTTCACAGTGGAGTGATCTTGGTAAATGAATTTAAAGCAGTTTCCTATTTAACTTGCAATAAGAATATAAAGAGACTTCTTATTCATGTTGTTTGACACTTTAAATGTCATTCTATAAAACACAAACTAAACTTGCTGCCCCTCCTGAGCAGCCATTTTTATGCCATATGTGCATTTGCATTCATAACATGAGTTTATTAACTTAAACTCTGAATTATTTTGAGTTACTCATTATGAGGAAGCATAATGATGCTGGGTTACTATCTGCTAGAGGCAGTACATTAAGTATTCTCAAATACAGCATTATATGATCACAGAAATGCTGGTTGGAAGGGACTGCTGGAGGTCTCTGTTCCATCCTTTTGCTTGAAATGAAACAGTTGCCCAGTTCTACATTAGGTCASCTGTGACCTTGTCTCAATAATGCCTGAAAACCCCCCAAGGACAGAGATTACACAATCTGTATGGGAAACTGTTCCTGTGTTGCACTACTCACTTTGTTAAAAAACTTTTCCTAACATCTAGCATAAGGTTTCCAGACTGCAGTCTGGGGCCATTGCCCATAGTTTTATTGTCTGGCACCACCAAGAAAATGTAACTCCATTTTTGTAACTCCTCTTACCAGTAGTTGTGGGAAGCTCCTGGATCATCCCATAGCCTCCTCTTCATCGGAACAGGCGAGCCCAGCTCAATCTCTACTCATCGGTTATATGTTCTAGATCCCTGACTCTTCCCGTGATCTTCATATCAGTATAAAAATGCATAGGGGATTTTTTTTTCTTTTTGCATAGGAGTGACTGAATTTGCATCTTTCTTTATAACTAGGTTAATAAATAACAGTTTAAAATTTGATCTCTTTTAGGGTAGGTGTTCTGTCGCAGCACAAATGAATGTAGAGTTTGCCAGGCTTTCATGAAGCAGGTGACAAAGAATAGGAACAGTGCAAACAAAAACTTGTGTTTTCTTCTACTTCTTACAATGTTATTTGATGAAGTCCTAACTGAAGTCATTCAGAGTTGATTGGTATTTTAAACTCCTCTAGCAGCATGACTTTTCTATGTGCTTTAAACTTGGCAGTGTTTTTAAATGTCAATGTGTCAAAATGATATGTTTTTGTAGGAGTTTCATGCCAGATTCAGCTTTGTAAAGTTGTTGCTTTTGATCATCCACAAGCTTTTAAGACTCATTATTTAACTAATTGCTTCAATAATAAGGCATTAGTTGCTATCCTCGTTTTCCACTGAATATCTCAGCCTCTTTGCCAGAAGGTTATGTTTGATGTTTTGGGGAACTGATCTAATTCCAGTGGGTTATTGGAAGTGCAGTGTTGAAGGCATTTGTCCCATAATGCTTTTGAGTTCCAACACAACACAGATCCTGTGTCTGTGGCGCACTGTGGTTAAGTTCTTCATGAAAGCTATTCAGATACCTGAGTATCTTTCTGGGCCTTTGTCAGTGAATGGGGCTGGGGGGAAAGCTATACGGTGCTTTGAGTTTACAGGATGACTTGTTGGCATCTGGCAACTTCTTAAACATTACTGAGTAGCATTGACTTAATGCTCCCCCCCCCCCCCCCCCCCCCCCCCCCCCCCCAGCATATTTTTGGCTGTTAGCTTTCAGGGTAAGGTGCAAACTGACATTTGTGAACTGTCACTCTTTCTCCTTAATATGAATGCTTTAAGTGATTAATGAAAATAATTTCATCACCTAAATAGTCATTCACATCATTAGAAGTGGTCATTGATAATGTGCAGGAATTCAGTAACATTAGTTTTAATTCTCTATTTTAATTAATAAGCTTGCTTCCTTGCGGCTCCTTTGAGTTGAACTCTTAACCTGCTTGTGAGAAAGTTTTCTTCTGAGTCCTAGTCAACTACCCTGTTGCTAATTCAGCTATAGTAATCCTGTGATCCTTAGCCTTGGCTTGCAGCCCATAGATTGGGTTACTGTTTACCTTCATGAAAGTTTTAGAAGACTGAACTTTATTAATGCTCTTTTAAAATTAGGGTAAGTATTTATCCTCTAGAGTTAGGCAGCATAGAAAAGACAGAACTGCTGTAGCAGAATCCTTGATTTGGTCTGATCGTGTTGTTTTGTAAAGTTACCAAAAAAACCCAACCACCCCAGAAACAAAACAAAAACCCCCTTGTTCAAAGAGTACTAGTGCTATTAAGTTGGCACTGCTATTTCTCCAAATTTAAACTTAAAATTATTCATTCTTTTTATAGGAGAAAGAGCAAAGAAAACTTAAAATGGAAACATTTTAAAGATTAAATATACATTTATTCCACTTGATTTTTTTTTTTTCTTTTTTTTTTTTCTTCTTTGTTTTTTCTTTCCCCAGAGCAGTACCTCTGTTGGGATACCTACCTCAGGACTTAATAGGAACACCAGTCTTGGTGCATCTTCACCCAAATGACAGACCCTTAATGCTAGCAATTCACAAAAAAAGTATGTAATCTCTTACTGTGGCAGAAATATATTTTTTTTTTTTTCTGAAAGTTAATAATGACTACAAAGACCTCAGCAAGTAGGAGGTGAAAATTAATTGTGACTATGAATGTTTCTGCAAGTAAATACTGAATCCTTTACAACTTGATTCTTAACGCAAATAGATGAAAATGAGAAATCACTCAATTTCGTGTTTGATATGAAGCATATGTCTGCTGTAAACAAATTGACTGTAAATGAATATTTCATACATAAAGAAAATTTTCTTAAGAATGAAATTATAGAAGTTGTCATACTTTAAATGGTAGTCTTTTTTATTTCTTAGAGAAGAAAATAAGAGCCATTCTGGAAATGTTAATTTGTTAAACTTTGAAAATGTAAAGCTGTTTCTTCAGTCATCTTTAGCTTGTTGTGTTCTAAAGGTGATTTTCTTGACATAGTGCAGTAAATTATGAAGGTCTACTTATTCTGGTAGCCCAGCATTTCTAAATGTATAGACGTATCTGGTATTTGTTCCTTCAAATATCATCTTCCTCCTTTGCAATTCATTGTAAAATCCTGAATCATTAAGTAGAACTGTGCAAATATTAATCTGAAATTTCTTTTTGAATCGTTCATTACAGTACTTCAGTATGGAGGACAGCCTTTTGACTATTCACCAATCAGGTTTTGCACTAGAAATGGAGATTATATAACCATGGACACTAGCTGGTCCAGTTTCATCAACCCTTGGAGTCGAAAAGTTTCATTTATTATTGGAAGACACAAAGTTAGGACGTAAGTCAATAAACTGTTGGGACTTTAAGAATTTTTTTTTATTGATTTTTATTTTCCCTCCCCTTGGGTTTACATAGTGATCCTTAAGAAAGACATAAGGGATTTGCAGGGAGGGGGGGCGGAAATCACACATACAAATTGCTTCCTTTTTACATTTGTAACTGCTTTAAAAATAAATTTGAAGTCCTTCAAATTCTGCCAATACTGTCAAGAGTTGTTTCAGAAGAGGGAAGTCATGCTCAAAGTGAGTAAGGGTATGTATTTTATCAGATTCAAAGATTGTAGATGCAATAGAATAAGCATCAGATTCTGTTTACTGTATATAGATGGTAAATTGAAGTTGTGGTCTCTCTGTGATTGAAATACTTGAATTGGTAATGAGCTGGGATATGTTTGGTTTATGCAGGGGTCCCTTAAATGAAGACGTCTTTGCTGCTCCCAACTATACAGAGGATAGAATCCTTCATCCCAGTGTTCAGGAAATCACTGAGCAAATATATCGGCTATTATTGCAGGTACAGTATGTGCTTTAACGTTAGCTTTTTCATTTCCCACTGAAGAAAGGGCATTTATCTTTGTGTGACGTTTTGTTTAGCTGTCTACTACTGTACTCGAATTTCTGGCTACAATCCTGGAAATTACTTACACTCATGATTACCAGACAAGACTTACTGAAGTATGTTAAAGCTCCGGTTGGTATTTTAAGGATTTCATGCAGCTATGGAGTCCTCACAAAAAAAAAACCCCAAAACTAAAATAAATCCTTTTTTCCTCACATGGAATTACTGGTAACGGTTTCAATTTTGTTTAAAGCTGGTATGCTGAGATATGTCTATATATATTTTTTTGTTGTTTTTAACAGCCTGTACACAACAGTGGATCCAGTGGCTATGGAAGCCTAGGTAGCAATGGTTCACATGAGCACTTAATGAGTGTGGCATCCTCCAGTGACAGCACAGGAAATAATAATGAAGACACTCATAAGGATAAACCAGTAGGTTTGGTTTTTCTTATTCAAGTATGTGGCACAAAACAAACTAGTAAAAGCGGGGGTTTTTTTACTTTTAGCATAACTCTTTCAAATTAGGGATGGAGGGAAGTACAAGGAAAAAGTCATCTTTCTTTTTTCTTGTTTAACATGGAAAAAACCTTTCTGCCTAGGGGAATAAACATTTCTGGTGTAGATGAAGTCTCAGGGTACTGAAGTACAGTTATAGGCGTGAAAGTTGGTGTGTATAAAGAATTTAAACCTGTACAGTGTGTTAATTTATTCTAATGTCCATTATATGCTGTGTTTCTGGGAAAACTAGCTGGATATTTGAAAGCAGTTCCTTTTGGGAGGGGGAAGTCTGTAATTGCTGTTTTCCCAAATGAAACCAAGAGGATAAAATGCAGTAATAGCTTCATAACCAAGTCATAACTTGACCTTGATCACTTTTTATCTTGCAAAAATACACTATTTAATATGGAATGAAATAAATGGAATGGAATAAAATACAAATTTTTTGGGCTTAAAACTGAACTTTACCGTAGATTGGGCCATTGCTACATCTAGTTGATAGTGAGATGTAACTTTTAAAATTCCATTAGTCTGAACAAAACAGCAGTGTTAAATTTACAGCTATGCTTAACAGAACTATTCCATAGGCAAAGTAAATCAGACGGACAGTAATGTACTGAATGTGGATGCAGTCAAAGGAACTGCACCTTTTAACATCTCTAGTCATTTTGGCTTTCCTGTTGTTCTTCCCAAATTTGTTGTAGCTCACTGAGTTGCGTTTAATCTGAAAGCCAAAATTTTCCTTTACTTAGTTATATTGCTTATAGGCTAATTCTCCTAAATCTGATTTCTGCTTCTGTGATCAGGTATGGCAGACTGCTGCTTTTGCCAAAGTGGTCACTTTCCTGGCTTTCAGTCCTTAAACACTAGTGGCTTAAGCAGATGAAGTCTCTGGATTTTTTTGTTTAACAGATAACTTACTACATTTCAGAGCTATGCAGAAAAGTAATGTTTAAGGAGATCTTGGTTTTGAGGGAAATAGATACCTATCTTTCCTTCACTATTTTCACAGATAGTGAAAACTGTTATAGTATAGTTCTATAACATCCTGTCAGTGCTTGGTTAAACTTCTAGCACAAAAAGTTCTGAGTCTTAGCAGGAATATTTTGTTCTCCGAGTGATACTGGGTTTTTTCTGAAGTCGTCTTTGTAATGTATCTTTATATTTTCCTGTCCAAGTCATTCAACCATATTAAACAAAATACAGAGTAATTGTGTATGAAAAACATACTTTGAATTTCTTCTCTTTCCAATTCCCAAAATTCTGCTGCTGCACAATAAAATTCTATACATCAGGATTTCTCCCATGATCACACTAATCGTAAAATAGAGATTAACTAAGGTTAGATTTAGTCTACTGAGGAATCACTATGCATGATGTTTTATGTCAGAATTTTGTAATAACTCTTTTTAATGATCTGCTTTCAGGAGGTTTGTCAAGATGCCCGTAAGGTCAAAAATAAAGGACAGCGTATTTTCACTGACAATAAAGCAAAACTGGAATGTAAGAGAGCACCTTTTGCAGGTAAGACATTAGCAAGTTAATTAAGTATTAGTCTATTGTGCTGATGCCTCATATAATATGATAGTAGGATTTTTTCTAGTTTAGTCCTAATCAATGCATAAAGATAACACTTTTATCAATTAAAATTATATTGTCCTGTGTCTTTCCATTGTGTTCAGGAAAATACTGTGTTCAGCTATGTCTGAATTCATAATGGTATAACACACGGTTAAGGCATGTCCTAAAGCTGCTGTTTCGAAGTACCTTAATTGTAGCTCATGCTTTCATACAAGTCAAACATTTTTTCTATTAGGTGGAGGAAAATGTTATGGATGTTGTCTTTCCTGTTTGCGTTGTAACCTCAGGAATTTTTAAGTTGATAAATGAAAATTTTACTAATGAGATTTAAATTCTGCATACGTTAATAGGTTATTCTTCTAATAATTTATTATAACTTATGGGCACTAGAGTTGTCTTCATACTGCGTATGTTTCAACTCTAATGATATCTATTCTCTTATAGCCATAATATCTATTCCCTTTGGATCCATATGCATCAATCTAACTAAACTTCACACCTCCAAAAATCCATAAGGACAGGAAAATATTTACACAATGTTCATCTATTAGTGCGCAAACCTCTTTCTTGCTTTACAGTGGTTAACTTGTGACCTGTTAAGAAATATGTATAAATGAGAACTTTTACTGTTGCTTTTAGGGGAATTTGCAGGGATTTAATGCCATAATTGCATAATAGCAGTATCTCTCTTCATAGAAAAACAAAATGGTCCTGGTGGTCAGGTGAAAGATGTAGTGGGAAAGGATACTGCAGTAACAGCTGCTCCTAAAAATGTGACTACTGAAGAGTTGGCCTGGAAAGAACAACCTGTATATTCTTATCAACAGATTAGCTGTTTGGACAGTGTCATTAGGTAAGCAACCAGTGTGTAAATTACTCTTGACCTCTAGACTTAAGACTTGCATATCTAATATTGTTAAATCATTGTATTTTAGGTACTTGGAGAGTTGTAATGTGCCTGGTACAGCAAAAAGAAAATGTGAACCTTCATCAAGTGTTGCATCACTGAATTCTGCTCATGAACAAAAACCAGCTGATAATGCTATACAGCCCTTGGGAGGTATCTCTACATCACAGCTTTTTCTTGATTGATTTTTTGCTAGTAGCCAGTTGGATGTTACTTCTTTGCAGAATAATGACAAGTGTAGCTTAGGCATGACCTCATAGGCATTTTCTCAGTGTTAGATGTTGGTGATCTAACTTTGTAGGGAAGATTTTCATGATAAATCAAAATACTGAGTAGTTGATTGAATATCTGGATTGTAGATGCAATAAGCTTGTTTATACTTTACAAAATACAGCAGGATTTTGAATTTTAGGACTTGAATATTATCAAATGTAAGATGTTTGTTTCACAGTTGGGACTTGTAAGAACAACCAGCTGAAGAACCTGGCAACTTAGTTGCAGTTAATTGCAACAAAAATATGCATATTACACTTCTGTTTCTTCTTTGTGGACATAAAAAAAAAAAAAAGGAACAGGAGAGAATAAAATGCAGCATTGCGCTGCTCTCAGTGTTGTGTGAGGCACAAGAACCCATTTGAAAGGAATGTCCAGCCATGAAAATAGAAGATGGGGATTACTGAGGATAGCTATCTAAAAAGTCTGCTGTAGGCAAAAAACATTAACTTAATTTGTTAGGACTTAGGTATATCATTTGATATAGTCCCTGTCTGGATGGGGAGCTAAAGTGAGGAACGTAACTGGTTAGTACAAGAATTGTGAGATTGGTAAAGAACTATATGTAAATGAGATACTTGCTGATTCAATCTTGTCAGGCTGAAGGGGAAGGGTCTAGTGGAGTTTCTCAAAAATCAGTCTTAGGAATGATCTTGTCTATATTTCCTTTTGAGCCTCAAAAAGAAGTTCTAATGCAGCTTTTGGAATCAAATTGGAACCTATCAGTATACATAGGAACAAAGTGTCCTGTAGAAGGAATTGAAATGCCTTGAGAACTAGAGAGGAAGAAATGGTGGAACTAGCATCATGCAATTAGGAACACAATTTCTGCTGTCATTTGGAGTCTATGCAGTTCTAGTTGACAGGAGAAGATGTGGGTTCACTAGCTCTTTGATGCACTGATGACTGAGAACGATGAACTCACCGTCAGGAAAAAGGCAAACTTTAGGTCTTAAATATGTGTTATGCCAAGTATTCCTACTAGAGAAGGAATGTTTTAATGCTGTTTTATGATACACTGGTATGACCTCTGCTGGATTATTGTGTATAGCTTTCAGGTGAGAGAATTTAAATAGGTGGGTGCTCAGAGCAAAGCTGTTAGGATAACCAGCTAATGACAGAGATTAGTGTATAACAATATGGGAGCTGGGTGGGACTTAATCTTAGGTTGGAAGAGACTAGAAACTTTCTTCCAAAATTGTGCCATGAAAGAAGAGTGAAGACCAGGAAAGAGCAAAAAGTCCTTCATTGAAAAGATTTGGTTTGGCTGTATGTGAAAGTAGAGGATTGGTTTTGGTTGCTCAGAAGTCATTCTATTCCTAAAACATTCTTGGTGGAATGCTTAAAGTAAAGTAAAATGTTCTTTTTGTGTCTTGTCAAGCACAGTTTAGCCTCTACTGTTTTGCAA
The DNA here is from genome assembly GCA_035582835.1 of Phoebastria nigripes. Lineage (NCBI taxonomy): Eukaryota > Metazoa > Chordata > Aves > Procellariiformes > Diomedeidae > Phoebastria > Phoebastria nigripes. The sequence goes on along the minus strand of JAYKAV010002497.1, from coordinate 414,437 downwards.
CCCTAGCAGCATGTAACTTGCATTCGCTCTTGTTTATGTTCAGTAAACTACAACTTTATTTCTTTTAATAGATCCTGCTGTGTTGAAGGCATCTGGTAAATCAAATGGTCCCCCAGTGGTTGGTGCTCACTTAACATCTTTGGCTTTACCTGGCAAGCCTGAAAGTGTTGTCTCTCTCACAAGTCAGTGCAGCTACAGTAGCACCATTGTTCATGTTGGAGACAAAAAACCACAACCTGAATTAGGTATGATTTTTGCTAATAAATTTTCTCCAAAATGGCGGTTGCTAGCAAGTTTAAACTTCGGACGTGTGAACAGCTCATATCTGCTTGTGACTTACGTTTTCTTACAGCTGAAATGTTCCTATGGAAATGGAATAAATAGGGACAGAATTTGTTGTATCTTAAACTTACAGCAAATTTGTTACAGAATTATAATAGCTTAAAAATGCATATGCAGAGCTTTTTTTACTTCATCTTGATTTCCCCCCCCCTCCTATTTCTGTAGAAATGATAGAAGATGGTCCAAGTGGAGCAGAACTCTTAGATGGCCAACTTCTTGCCCCTCCATCCAGCTCTGCGCATGTAAATCAAGAAAAGGAGCCATTTAAAAAACTGGGACTTACAAAGGAAGTCCTTGCAGTGCATACGCAAAAAGAGGAGCAGAGCTTTTTGAATAAGTTTAAAGAAATCAAGAGATTTAATATTTTTCAGTCCCACTGCAATTACTACTTACAAGATAAACCAAAAGGACGGCCTGGTGAACGTGGTATGGCAATAGTTTTCATGATAAAACTTGTATTTATATAGGAAGTAAATCCTGTTGAGAGGGCATTTCCATTTTTAGCTGTATTGTGGGGCCACTGTGAATAGTGACAGTTGCATGCTATTTTTGAAGTCCACAGAAACATTCTTTCTAAGTCTTGCTTGAAGATTGAGAGTGGAATATAGCTTTTAATGTAATAACTGACACTTTAGTAACTAATGTTTTGATTTTTATCTGTTGACTATAGTATTACTGTCATGCATCTACTTTCAAGGGACAAAAAACATGCTTTAGCATGTTTGCTTTACTGTATCTATGCTTGTATTCCCTTGCTTTTCTTTTCCTTCTGTCTTGCCATCTGTCTTTTTTTTCAGGTTTGTGGTTTTTGTATTGTTTTCAGCCCCTTTGCTTTACATCCAGTTTCTCCCATTCCACTATTGTGTAATCGGTGAAACAATCTGATAATTGTTTGGTTGCCTTTTAAGTTAATAATGTGATCAGTGGGATGGAAATGGCACAGACTAGCCGTAACAGTGAGATTGTCTTGTTTATTAGGACTAGGAGCTCCGGATGGCATTTTCAGAAGTGCTTGATACTGATCTGACTTTGTTCCTATTTCAGTCCTGACTTGACTTGGAACAGAAGTCAGACACTGCTAAGCATTTTTTGCAGATTCTTATCTTTCATTTTTTATTTAAATAGTTATGCAGGTCCTTGATTTAGAAAACCTGTTCTGGAACCCTTTAAGTCCCCTTGTGTTCTTTATACTTGATAAACTTTCAGCCTATCTAAGTAAGCTTTAGACAGACTAAAAGTTTGAGCAGCTTTTAGTGCCGGAAGGTATTTTATGGATTTCCTCATGTCTGTAATCAGATGAACTGACAGCCTTCACCTAGGAAAGAGTCACTTGGTGCAGACTTCTCCTAAAATAAGGTTGTAAAGGTAACATGCTTTTTCTCCCCCTCAGGAATTTCTTTTCTTTATGCGTACTTTCTCTCCTTCTGCCTTTTTTTTCCTTACTTTTTCAATTACAGACCTGCATGACCTTAACGCTCTAGAAATGCTTTCAGTCATGTCCCATACTGCTTTTATTGTAATTGCTGGCGTAATTAGAAGTTTGCCCCTTTGGGAGCCACTGTTTCGCAGCTTTGTGCTGTTTGGGTGACACACATTTGAGCCTGAATTGATCCACTGCTGCTCTCTTTTCTTCCATGGTGTGTCAGCATGGTTTTATTGCCTAGTTAGCTCAGCTCTTGTGCTAGAGGTAAAAGTGAACCTGACCCCTTCCCAAATGCTTCCATTTGGGTAGGCTAAGTCCAGAACTGTGGTTTTGAGCAACTTTTAGGGATGACAAGGTGAAAGGAAAGGGATCCATCAGATTGCAAGTAGGATCCTTCCTGATGTGTTTCTGGGTTTGTTTGGTTTGGTTTGGGGTTTTTTTTGTTTTTTGGGGTTTTTTTTTTGTTTGTTTTTTTGTTTTTTTTTTTGGTTTTTTTGCAGGTGGCCGTGGACAAAGAAATGGTACTTCTGGAATGGATCAGCCTTGGAAGAAAAGTGGAAAGAACAGGAAATCAAAGCGCATTAAACCACAGGAGTCTTCAGACAGTACAACTTCTGGAACTAAATTCCCCCATCGGTTCCCTCTTCAAGGTTTAAATACTACTGCTTGGTCACCATCAGACACTTCACAAGCGAGCTATTCAGCGATGTCTTTTCCTACTGTTATGCCTGCATATCCACTTCCTGTTTTTCCAGCAGCAGGGACAGTGCCACCAGCTCCTGAGACTTCACTCTCTGGTTTTAATCAGTTGCCAGACTCTGGAAATACTTGCCCTATGCAGCCATCCCAGTTCTCTGCACCCCTCATGACACCTGTCGTAGCTCTTGTGCTCCCCAACTATGTCTACCCAGAGATGAACAATAACTTACCTCAAACGCTTTACCACAGCCAACCCAACTTCCCTGCCCATTCCACTTTCTCTTCACAGACAGTATTTCCGACACAGCCACCATTTGCTACACCCAGCCCTTTCCCACAGCAGGCATTTTTTCCAACACAGCCATTCCATTATAATCCACCAGCAGAGAGTGAGAAGATTCCTGTCACAGAGCCACGAAATGAGCCATCCCGTTCCTGTACTCCACAGTCAGTGGGTCCTCAAGACCAGGCTTCACCACCTCTGTTCCAGTCAAGGTGCAGTTCTCCTCTGAATCTTCTACAATTAGAAGAAACCACAAAAACTGCTGAAAGTGGAGCTCCTGCGGGTTTACATGGAGCTTTAAATGAGGAAGGATCCATAGGCAAAATCATGACAACTGATAACTGTAGTGGAAAGGGATCCTTACCTGTAAGTATGCTGATGGGTTTTGGTTTTTGTTTTTTTAAAAGTCTTCACATTCTTGAACATATCTGAAATTGTTAATATGTAGAGATGCCTAAAATGGATTCCCCTCGCCTCCTCCTTCCCCCCCACGCCGTTTTGCTGACTCTGCTACATTGTTTTCAATCCTTTCACTTGTGGGACCTATTTTTTAATGATAGACAGTAATTGGTCAATATAATGCCAGGAGATGGACTCAAACTCACAATTGTAGTTAGTAAATTAAAACTTCAGCAGACTGAATAAAACATGAAATCCAAACATCAGAGTAGTCTTAACCTTTAAAAATTAAACCCACCTTGTTGTTGTTCTTCTAAAGTTATACTAGGAAGCTTGGAAATACATCCTGAAACAGTTTTGTTCCACTTTTTTAAAAGAATATGAATATGGATAAGCCCATTGAAAAGCACTGAAATAGATTTAAAATAGTATGAGCACTTTATTTTTAGCAAAAAGTTTTGGGCTAGTGAATTTGCGTGGAGGGGGGAAGCAATCTCTAAGTGGTCTGAAAGAAGCTGATTTAAAATAAAATCACATCTTTGTTTACAAACAAGCAACCAAAGTAAAGGAAGAATGAATTATTACTTGCAGACCATAACTTCATTTTTGTTTTATTTGGTGCACTAAAGCTATGCTGAGCTATTTAGTAACTTAAGGGTTTTTTATTTCCTGGCTCATTCAAATTTGACAAATCAGTTTAACAAATAACCTTACAGAAACTTCAGATGGAGTAACATGTCCGTAAAAGTTTCTATGACAGAAATATGTAGATTAATATTAGTGTTTTTTAAAGGCACCATAGAGTATCTTTGTAAATGCTAAGTCACTGATGGGATGGAGTTGCAACCTAAGCCTTTTAGACTGGCTCCTTCCTCCCGCTTTTCTTGTGCGGTGGTTTGTAACTGGTCTCTGCATCTAATGGTGCAGTTACAAAGTAGAACTTGGGTTCACTGCTGATTAAAGGAAAGCAGGCATTGGAAGGGGTGGCTTTTACTTTTAGGTATGTCTGAGATCTAAACTACTGTAAGTAATCAGTAAAAAGCATTGTTAGTGTTGATGCTAGCAGCTGATTAGATGACTTCCTTTGTGCAGTGAGTCATAAGCATGTATCTACATTGGAAGTTATAAAGGAGGAGGAAGGAAAAACTTCTGAAAATGCTTGTTCTCCACATTGTGAGGAACATTTAGATCTCCATGTTAAACGTTTCTCCCTGGTTAGTTTCCAAGTGATTTATTTTACCTAGTATTCCTTGATATTGATCCTTAAGGGGGACGAATGGAGGGAGAACAGAGAGAAATGGGTTTTGTTGTATCTATGTTTTTCTAGAGAAACTTCCAAACTCGATTGATACAGTGCAAAAACTTGTCACATTCTGTTATTACATGCTTGTTATCTCATGATCTTGAGAACAAATACATTTGGCTTTCATTAAAAAAAAATCTCTATCATACTAGTTGTGCAAATGCCACTTATGGAGAAATTTACAGGGATACATACATCCAGTGCCATATTTGGACTAATGTATTCTGTGCACAAAACATCTGTGGAATCTTATCTCTGCAAGGACTTCTGACTTGTGCTGTGGTATAACAGTGCATCTGTGACAGTCTGTAACTTACAGCATGCTCTGGGATGCCTCTGCTGGATTAAAAGAAGCTCGATAACAAAACTTAATAGTAACAATTTTGCTGGCAAATTCTTTTGAATTTCCTCGAACTGGTAGTTCCTATTCTTTAGAAACCTGCAAAATGTAACTTTCTGTAATTTCCTCATCACTTATGAGGAAAATGAGGACAATACGGGCATTTGTTCAGGAATGTGTTAAGGGTAGTTCTTTCCATTATTATGTATTTTGCTAAGTTCTGTCAACCTTTATTTCTAATATTTAATTTTTAAACTGACTTGCAGTGAGGTTTTGCTTATGTTAGAAATCAGCGTAGCTAATGCTCTTTCCCTTGAAAACATACAAATAAATTATCTTGCCTAGGAGGCTTGCATCTGGGAACACCTTCTTCCTTCTCATCATTGCATTGAGAGTAGTAACAATGATGGACTGTTGATGCAAATCTCTTTGAGGTAGATTACAGTAGGAGCAACTGCTAGTATATCTTAGGTGGCTTGGGTAAATTCTGACTTGTCCAGGACAGTAGGGGCTGTCAAAACTGAATAGCAAATGCTTTCCTTACTTCCTCACTAAACTATATATATTTTTTTAAAAGAGAAATTGAATTGAAATCTCAATTTTACGGAAGGACCACTTGACTGCCTATCAGTCCACTTCATTATTCCTCAGTTGGTCTTGGCATATGTTATTGGTGGTTGTCTGTCTTTGAATAACTGTGTAAACATATTAGAATATAAAGTGAAATGGATTAATACTAAATGTAAATATTAGTAATGAAATAGGCTTGGTTTTTGGTTTTGGGTTTKTTTTTTTTTTTAAATTTTATTCTTTTCCCCTCCCCTTCTTATCACTAGGCTGAATCTCCAATGGACGCTCAAAATAGCGATGCACTCTCCATGTCTAGTGCCCTGCTTGACATTTTACTTCAAGAAGATGCGTGTTCAGGCACTGGTTCAGCTTCTTCAGGGAGTGGTGTATCTGCAGCTGCTGAGTCTCTGGGGTCTGGATCGAATGGCTGTGGCATGTCAGGGAGCAGAACAGGTAACACTGGCCCTGAGTACTCTCTTAGCATTTTAGAATCATAGAATAGTTTGGGTTGGAAGGGACCTTTAAAGGTCATCTAGTCCAACTCCCCTGCTGTGGGCAAGGACATCTTCAACTAGATCAGGTTGCTCAGGTCCAGCCTCACCTTGAATGTTTCCAGGGATGGGGCATCTACCACCTCTCTGGGCAACCTGTGCCAGTGTTTCACCACCCTCAGCACAAAAAATTTCTTCCTTATCCTGTCTAAATCTACCCTCTTTTAGTTTAAAACCATTCCCCCTTGTCCTGTCGCAACAGGCCCTGCTAAAAAGCTTGCCGCCGTCTTTTTCATAAGCCCCCTTTAAATACTGATAGGCCGCAATAAGGTCTCCCCGAAGCCTTCTCTTCTCCAGGCTGAATAACCTCAGCTCTCTCAGCCTTTCTTCATAGGAGAGGCGTTCCATCCCCCTGGTCATTTTTGTGGCCCTCCTCTGGACCCGCTCCAACAGGTCCATGTCTTTCTTGTGCTGAGGGCTCCAGAGCTGGACGCAGTACTCCAGGTGGGGTCTCACCAGAGCAGAGTAGAGGGGCAGAATCACCTCCCTTGACCTGCTGGCCACGCTTCTTTTGATGCAGCCCTTGATGCAGCCCCAGGTTGGTCTTCTGGGCTGTGAGCGCACATTGCTGGCTCATGTCCAGCTTTTCATCCCCCAGTACCCCCAAGTCCTTCTCAGCAGGGCTGCTCCCAATCCCTTCATCCCCAGCCTGTCTTGATACTGGGGGTTGCCCTGACCCAGGTGCAGGACCTTGCACTTGGCCTTGTTGAACCTCATGAGGTTCACATTTTAGAAGAGTTGGAACGTGAGGTATTGCAAACATGACTTGAACATCAAGTGCTTTATGTAAAAAATCTTTGTCTCTAATCCTCATTGCATAGTTTATTCTTGATTTCTTTTTTTATTACATAACATGGAAGTTTTTCTATTGTGCTTGATTTACAGTATAGAACCTTTTTTAAGTGTGTGTAAAATAGCCGTTAAAATATTATGTAGGTATGATGGAATAATGAAGAGAAAATACTGTACTCCTTCATGTTTCATTTCAGAGTTTTTAATTGAAGTAAGCTAATTATTCTGTTGAAATTCAATGCAGACTTAGCTTGAGAATTTGTGTCTTAAAAATATTAATGCAGTTACTTAGGGGTGGAAGTTCCCTCTTTAAAAAATGAAATAAAATAGTGGTTGTATTTATACTTTCAGTTCTTTTTAATCTTCTCTATTTTCAAAAGCATTCAGATAATCTATGTATTTGAGAATTTGTAATGAAACTTTTAAATTTCTTTTTAAAGGTAGTAGTGAAACTAGTCATACCAGCAAATACTTTGGGAGTATTGATTCCTCAGAAAATCATCATAAAACCAAAATGAAGGCAGAAATGGAAGAAAGTGAGCACTTCATTAAATATGTCCTTCAGGATCCTATATGGCTTTTGATGGCAAACACAGATGACACTGTTATGATGACTTACCAGATACCTTCACGGTAATTCCAATGTCGTAGTCCTTCATGAACTGTATGTATGTTGGGGGGAGCAGGGTGTACAGAAGGAAAGATAATATGAATCTCTGTCTCAGTAGAAGTGAATTGGTTTTAATGTTCAGCTCAGTGTCAAGAAGAATTCTTGCTTCCTTTATATCTTTTGTATACTACACAAGAAGTTCTCAAAAAGTAAAAATTATTTGATTAGGCTTACCTGTGTTTTTAGATCAATTACCTGAGTTGAAATTAACTGTGTATGTTTTTTGAAGGTGTTTTATAGTTAGTGATTTGTAACTACTTGCCTAGAAATCCTTGTAGTCTGATTAATAGATCCTGAAGTATGCTTAGATCTAATGATGGTCTGTAGCATGGAAAATCTTTACTCCCTGGCTGTTGTCCTTGAGATCCACATTCAGTGGCATGCTGCTTTCTCTGCCTTGTGGGGTTTTTTTCCTGGGTTGTTAACTTCCACATATTCATTCTTCTCCAAAAATTCCCATTCAAATAGGACAAGGAAGTAGAAGATAAAAATATAAGGTTTCTAATAGAAAAAACTTTATTTAAAAAAAAAAAATATTCCCTGCTTCAATAACAAAGAGCAGATATAGGGGGAGGGGAGGTGACAAGTCTGCAGATTTTTTTTAATCTTCTTGTTTATATTTCTTGGGAGCAGTGAATGGTATTTTGAAAGGAATAGGAAGTTTCAGTAAAGACATGTCTTTTGAAAGGGAAGAAACAGAAGCTTTCAAAATACAGAAGCACAGGGATGATGGGGAAAAAAATAGAGAACACACCATAAGAACTTTAGAATTTTTCCCTAGATTTAAAAGGACCTTGGCATTTCTCAGTTTTTGTAGCCTGAAGCATTGACAACTATAGATGGGAATTCCAGTAGTAGCAAAGCCTGTCAAAGAGAACATAGTATAAAACAGGATATTGTGATAAGAAGAGTTAAGCTCACTGTCGGAGTGTGATGCCCAAGAAGAGAAGTGTAAAGCCAACCTGTTCTTAGGTATGCTGTAAGGAACAGAAATAGTACTGGGTTTCTTAGAACTTGCTTTCTATTGTCATCTTTTATAGAGGTATACAGCTTGTAAATGTTTGGTGTAGTGCGGGTTTTTTTTAAAGTTTCTGAATCAGGGTAGGGCATGGTGAGGAGAGAGAACATCAGCTGCTGAAATAGAGCAGTGTTTTCTAAATCTCTCCTCCTCAGTCCTGAAGTTTAATCCATTCTTGATGACCTTCTTAAACATACCTTACTACTTCTGCTTTAGTATCTCATATGTGCATCTAGTGTCTGTTTTGGGTTGTCCTCCCAGTGGAGAGGAACTTGGAACTTAGTGCAGCAGCAGCAGAGGGAAACTGGGGTTTCACTGGTGGTGCTGCTTGAATAGCTCCAAGAAAACTGTTTTCACTGATGGGATTTGAAAAGACAATGAGCCAGCAGAGATGCATTAAAGTTATCTGCAAATGCAGAAAGCTACTGAAATAACCACACTTAATTTTCTTCCAATACAAGATTTGTAAGCTTGACATTCCAGAACAAAAATAGTCTTTAAAAATGTTAGTATTTGACTGTGTAACCTTATATAGGCATAAAGCCCAGAAACTGTTGAAGCTCAATTTCTAAATACATTTTATTTTAGAGATTTGGAAACAGTTTTAAAAGAAGATAAGCAGAAATTAAAGCAAATGCAGAAACTACAGCCAAAATTTACAGAAGAACAAAAAAGAGAGCTTATTGAAGTTCATCCATGGATTCAGCAAGGTGGACTGCCAAAAACTGTTGCTACTTCCGTAAGTTTAAATGAGTTAGTTACTTTTGCATGTATAACAGTGCTTAAATTATTAGCTGCCTATGTTAAACTTTTCCATTCCTGTTGCTATGAAAGCTTGGTCAATTATGCAGAGAAAAAAATTAATTCAAACTTCCATGCAGTGATTTCTGGCTTGATTTAATTTGCCATAAGTCTTCTTTCCAATGGGAAAGTCAAAGTAGTGGTGAATACAGTATAAGAAATTTCCTTCCTATTTCTAAATTTCTGTGTATCTGTTTGAAATCCTTTATCAATACAGCCAGAAACTTCACTACGTAAAAATCTCTATTTTGTGTGCAGAAATTTATGCCCATTGCTTTCTAGAAAGTACAAAATTAATGGGAGTACACTCTTCCTTTTTTCTATCAGACTTCTCATGGAGGATCATCTCTTGCCTTGATTCTATTAAGTGGATTAATGGCTTGAAAAGCAAAAAAGAAAAAACAAAACAAAGCATCCTTGCAGTTTTATTTGTTCTCTGTGTATTTTATTTACACACAAATACCTGATTGCATTCTCTTTTCTCTAAGCTTTCCATCATTTGTAGCTTTTTTTGCACATAAGTTATCAAATGCAGGAGGCTCTCTTTGCACATGAGTATTTCAAAAGTCAGTGTAACAGAATTGCAGTGGAATCCTAATCCTGATGTTAATGTTACTGCAACGTTAATACTATAGCATCCAACTTGTGTAAGCGTGCAGTTGCTTCAGTCTCTTAAGCACTGCAACTAACATGAACATATTACTGCAGGGTTAGCAATCAAATGGAGGAAAAGGTGATTGGAAGTGCATGTAAAATGTCAGCATTATAAATGATCTATGACACAACTGCTTCCAGTAGAGTTCTCAAGTACTTACATTGATTTACTATATGTTATAAAATGATTGTGTGTGGGAAAGTTGGGGAGTGGAATATATCTGGTAGTTGCAGCACAGATGTAAAGGTTCCCTTGGAGTCAGGGATTGCATGCAAATGGACTGTTGTTTGGAAAAACTTTTTTTTTTTTTCCCCCTTTGACTTACGAGTGTTTCTGTAATTTTCTTTTTTTCTTTTTAGGAATGTATTTTTTGTGAGGACAATATACAGAGCAATTTTTATACATCATATGATGAAGAAATCCATGAAATGGACCTTAATGAAATGATTGAAGACAGTGGGGAAAACAACTTGGTTTCCCTGAGTCAAGTCAGTGAAGAACAAACATAGCCTTTCAGCCTGTTGTTTTCAAAGCTGCTTCAAAACTACAGTGATGATCCATAAAGGTTTTAATCTTGTATCCAGCAAGATGAATCCAGCTCATAAAAACAAATGTGTTTTTCTTGCTCTAGAAGAGTCATTTGTGAATGAATCTCTTTTTAAATGGTGGCAATCTCTTCCCAGTAAGGACATTGTTGAAGATGGTATAGCTTTTCTTTAAAAAAAGACTCATATTTTGCACTTACATGCCTCAAGTATTTCTTTATAAACTATAGAAACTTTCATTGATGCCTACTGTTTTTTGTAGAGTGGGTTAATGAGTACTGAAAATCCCCTTAGGTACATACTGTTCTTCAAATCCCCTTTTGGTAATGATTCAGCGTTATAAATTGTTCTAGCAATTTTGCTTAGTGGCTCTTTAGCATTGTTCTTAATATTTGAAGTGGTCCAGCATAGTAGAAGAAATAACCTTCAAGCAAATCAATTCACACTTGCCCTTCTCATACCAGTTGATCCCATCCTCTTTGTTTGTTTCCTATAGTTTTGAATGTAGGAACATTTTTTTGTCTAAGAGAAATGTTGAACTAATTTTGTGAGATGGTCTTGGGTTAAAATACTTACATGAATGTGTAAGAAAGTATAGACGAGTGCTGACAACTTTGTAGCCTTTTATTTAAATGGACGCTGCAATACTATGAACTGTTTATTACCTTGAAGCATCATTTCTGAGAATCACAAGAAATCTTTATGCTTAAAGATTTTAAAAACTAAGATCACAGAGGATGACTGCGTATGCTCCAGTGACTGTTAGACGAAGCTTGGTATAACTTTAACCTTTATTTCTGATTTGTTCTGTCAGGATGTTGGCCGTCAGTTTTTCCTGTGTGGCTAAACAAACGTCAAACTTGTATGTGGCAAGAGAGGATTAGACATTTCTTGTCATTTGAAGATAGTTCTTATAAAAAAGAAATGATTTTGAGAATAGCGTTGACTTTCACTGTATTTGAATTGCATAATCTAAAACTTAGTGTGGCTGGAATCCTTTGCTGTCAAGGATTTAATTTTAATGCCTCTGAGATTGTATTGACTTGAATATGTGTACTTTATGTACTTGTGCTGTTTATATATGTTGGATGTGGGAAGAGAACACAAAAGAGCAACTTTAATATGTTGGTTAGTTAAAGGACATTTAGTTGCAGTATTACTAGATGTCAGCTGTAGGTCTTGGGGTGAAAAACACATGGAGAAATTCAATTAACTTTGATATGTTTGTCTTAAAATATTTTTCATGGAAAGCATTTCCTTTTTTTATTAGGATAACATTTCTATTCACTGACATTTAAGGTTATTTTCATTCTATACAAATATTTCTCTGCATACAAAGAGGATGTGCAGTTAGATCTGACACCACCAAAAACATGCAGAAGTGACTGGTATTTGCTTAAGTGGAAGAAATAATTTGTGTAAAGTGATTAGTTATTAATCGGACAGTGTCATGAGGAAATCTGCATTGGAGACAAGTTCTGCAGATAGCAGAGTATGTGAACTTGTGAAACAAGTAGAACCACAATTTAAAAAATAAGTATCTTAAATGTAGTGTGAAGCACTAGCCAGCAAGATCTGATTCCTGTCTTTAATAGTTTAGCAAGGTCAAACTTAAATATATGTAAATATAAACGAATGAGAAATTTTAAAATGTTGGTGTTCAAGTCTGATGTATTAAATGTTTTAATCATAAATGGAACAGTGCAGCTATACCAACATATTAAATATATTCCATTTTTACATGTAAACACAAATAGTTTTAATTGGACCAGGGTTTGGGAAAAATAAAAGCTTTTATATAAAAGGAGTGCATCATGATTACACAAATTATTTTCAGGGACTTCTCAACCACTTTGAACTTCTTTGCTTTAGCATGCTATTTTTTTCTGGTTTTTTGTTTGGTTTTTGGTTTTTGTTTT
>JAYKAV010002497.1:331850-397401 GCA_035582835.1 Phoebastria nigripes | reverse complement strand
TATATTCCTCCCAGGCTACCTGTCCTTGCTTCCACCCTCTGGAGGCTTTCTTTTTGTGTTTGAGTTTGTCCAGGAGCTCCTTGTTCATCCACGCAGGCCTCCTGGCGTTTTTGCCTGACTTSCTCTTTGTTGGGATGCATCGCTCCTCAGCTTAAAAGGGGCGATCCTTGAATATTAACCAGCTTTCTTGGGCCCCTCTTCTCTCCAGGGCTTTATCCCTGGCACTCTACCAGGCAGATCATTGAAGAGGCTGAAGTCTGCTCTCCTGAAGCCCAGCGTAGTGAGCTTGCTGTGCGCCCTCCTCGGTGCCCTGAGGATCTTGAACTCCACMATTTCATGGTCACTGCAGCCCAGGCTGCCCTTGAGCTTCACATTCTCCACCAGCCCCTCCTTGTTGGTGAGAAGAACAAGGTCCAGCATAGCACCTCTCCTCGTTGGCTCCTCTACCACTTGGAGAAGGAAGTTATCATTGACGCATTCCAGGAACCTCTCGGATTGCTTATGCCCTGCCATGTTGCCCCTCCCAACAGATATCGGGGTGGTTGAAGTCCCCCATGAGGACAAGGGCTTGTGAGCATAAGGCTGCTCCTATCTGTCTATAGAGGGCCTCATCCACTTGGTCTTCCTGGTCAGGTGGCCGGTAGCAGACCCCCATGGTAATGTCACCTGTCCCTGCCCTCCCTTTAATCCTGACCCATAAGCTCTCGGTCGGTTCCTCATCCATCCCCAGGCAGAGCTCCATGCACTCCAGCTGGTCATTGACCTAGAGGGTGACACCTCCTCCTCGTCTCCCCTGCCTGTCCTTCCTAAAGAGCCTGTATCCTTCCATTCCAACCCTCCAGTCATAGGATACATCCCACCACATCTCTGTGATGGCAATAAGATCGTAGCCCTGCAGGCACGTGCACGTCTCTATCTCCTCCTATTTATTCCCCATGCTACGTGCGTTTGCTTAGAGGCATTTAAGTTGGGCCCCCAATGAAGCTGTCTTACTGGCTGGAGTTCCTTTGTGCTGCTCTTCAGGTGCTCTCTTGCTGACCTGTGATCCTTCTCCAGGCTCTGGGCATCTATTGCTGGTACTGGCATCAAACTAGTAGGAGTGGAATGGGCTGAGGTTCCCCTCCCCTGGCAACTTTAGTTTAAAGCCTTCTTCACCAGCTTGGCAAGCCTATGACTGAAGGTGCTGTTCCCCTTCTCTGACAGATGGACCCCGTCAGCCCCCAGTAGACCAGGTTTCTCAAAGTGAGCCCCATGGTCTAAGTAGCCAAACCCCTGGCTGTGGCACCAGTCCTGTAACTATTTGTTGACTTGCCAGATTTGACTGGCCCTTTCGAACCCCTTCCCTTTGACCGACAGGATTGATGAAAAAACCACCTGCGCTCCAGAGTCCCTTACTGCTGCTCCCAGGGCTCTGTAATCCTTCTTGATACTCCTCAGACTGCTCCTGGCTGTATCACTGGTGCCCACGTGAAATAACTGCAGCAGATAATAGTCAGTGGACTGTATGAGGCTTGGTAGCCTCTCAGTGACATCCCTGATGCGAGCCCCCGGTAAGCTGCGCACCTCTCTAGAGAGTGCATCAGGTTGGCAAATGGGTGCCTCTGTACCTCTCAGAGAGTCACCTTCTACTATCACCTGTCGCCTTTCCTTAGTTGCGCTGGTTGTTATACGGGGGAGGGCAGATCACGCTGCCTTACTCAGCTCCAGCATCTCTCCTGATGTGGTGGGTCTTTCATCTTCAGCCTGCAGAGCGGTGAAGCGGTTCTGCAAGGGCACCTCAAGCTTTGGGGGAAGTCTCTTCCTCCTGCTGGTCCTTGCCGTTGCAACTGTCCATTCTTCTGCGTTACTGGATGAAAGGAGGTTGCAGTGAGGTGGGTGTTGGTCTCTTCTGCCAAGCAACTAGCGGTAGGATGAGAGGAAATGGCCTCAAGTTGCGCCAGGGGAGGTTTAGATTGGACATTAGGAGAAATTTCTTTACTGAAAGAGTGGTTAAACATTGGAACAGGCTGCCCAGGGAAGTGGTGGAGTCACCATCCCTGGACGCATTTAAAAGACGTGTAGATGAGGCGCTTGGGGACATGGTTTAGTGGGCATGGTGGTGTTGGGTTGACGGTTGGACTTGATGATCTTGGAGGTCTTTTCCAACCTTAATGATTCTATGATTGGCCCCCCCTCCCTTCTGCGTGTGCTGGTGGGGGAGTTTTTGGCTGTTTGGCCGGGCTGTGGGCCCACTGCAGACTGTGCTTGGAACCAGCTATCTAACTCCTTCTCCGCCTCCCTGATGTTATGCAGCCTTCTCGCCGCCTCCTGCAGCTCAGCCACCTGCTGCAGGAGGTCCTCCCCCTGGGCACACCTTGTGCAGGCAGGTCTGCCGCCTGTCCCTGCCCCAGGGGAGAGGTCTGGGCACTTCCTACAGTCTGAGGTCTGCACCCCAGCCTCTCCCTTCAGCAGCTCTGCGTGGACGCATCGGCCACTGCTGGGGTAGACGGTGCAGACCCCCCAGCTGGAGCCACGGCCTTTGCTCTCAGACGAGTGCCCACCATTCTGCCTTGAGGGTCAGGTAAGATGAGTGCCCTTGACCTGTGCAGATGGTCACAGGATGGTGCCCGGTTGCTGGGTTATGTGTACGCCAAGTCTCCCACTCGGCCCGCGGAGTGTCCCTCCTTCAAAGAGGCGCCCTCCCTGCGCGCCCTCCCACGCGAACTGCCGCCATATTTCCAGAGCCGTATTTCTGGCTCTGGATTATATCTAGTAGTTGCAGACAAAAAGAAGCTGCTGTGGCAGCACATGAATACTGTTTAACCTTAGTGGACAATATGAAAGTGTGAAAACACTTGCCATTCACTAATAAAGAAAATGCTTTTTAGCTGAAGAACACATTGTGAAAGAGGTCCAATGTCCTGAGGCACTATGAAAGAGCAGTTCAGGTGGCAGGCCCTTTGCTTCTGGTGTAACCCACAGGACACATGTTTACACCTGTAAAAAAAACAACCCCAAAGAACCCCAACCGTCAGCGCTGGATTAACCAAGATGAG
The DNA here is from genome assembly GCA_035582835.1 of Phoebastria nigripes. NCBI lineage: Eukaryota > Metazoa > Chordata > Aves > Procellariiformes > Diomedeidae > Phoebastria > Phoebastria nigripes. The sequence goes on along the minus strand of JAYKAV010002497.1, from coordinate 394,366 downwards.
CAGGTGCTGTGGCATAACTCTGATGCATTTCCAGTGGTGGGTACAATGATTTCTGTGTCATACCGAATGGGGAAATTAGTAGTGAGACAGTTCTCAAGCACCTGCTGCAGCTGGGGTAGAGGTCTTGGTGGGCGAGCAGTTACACCATCAGCCTCAGAGGGCCATACTGCTTTGCACTTCATTTGTTTTAACTAGATAAAAGGAGACAAATCTGAGGATGGATTAAAATTTCCTGGTGTTCCAGGATTTGTCAAGGGGTACTTCTCTCTCTGTAGTCTGTGTATTAATATAGTAAGACAGAATATAGTGAATTTATTACCCTCTTTAAATTGTTATAATAGTCTAAAAGTAACCTGCTTGTGTTGCTGTTGCACTGTCAACTTCAAAAATTCTACTTCTGTCCAAGAGAGTATTGGCTGTACTTTGTTTGTTTGTTTTTGTGGTTTTTTAAAATGTATTTGGCCATTGCTTGTCTAAGGTAAGGTCTACTGCTTTCCCTTCTCTTGTCACCAGCTGACTCCCTTTGAAATCTTCTGTGGCCTTTTTGCATAGGGGAAACAAAAGAAAACCAAACCTAGAAAGCAGAAAACCCAGGAACCCAATCATAAAAGTGTTGGATAAATTTAGCAAATGCATTTCTCTAGTTGGCTTTAGTTTTTAATTTTCTTAGCCGCAGGAAGCAGAAGGGTTGGGTGGCCTGTGCTTACCTCTGCTCCGATTTAGATGAGCGCTGGCACTGGAGTGGCTTAGTTCTGCGGAGCTCAGTTCTGCGGAGCCCTGGCAAGACAGACTGGGTTCTTTCGACTTCCCAGGTAACAGCCACATCCATCGTGTGGGTTGTAGACAGGCGTTTACACTAATGATCTAATCTGAACCATCTGTCCGTTCTGTATGCTGTGACTTGTGCTCCTGCTGACTGCATCTCTCCAGCTTTTAAGTGGTTGCAGTTTCATTGGGAGCATATACAAAATTACTGGAGCATATACAAAATTACTGGAGCATATAAAGACTGAAGCCGATACATAAATTGGGCTCAGTGCTTTTCTTGTGCTTGTGTTAATAAACTTCTCCCACCTCCCTTGACTTTCAGTTTGAATTTTGAATACTGACAAATTTGTCTTCCCATATTTTGGAAAACTTTTTTCATGGTTCAGTTGCATTTCTAAATTTGGTAAACCCAGAGGCTTACGATGAAAACGATTAATTAGATTGCAGACCAACTTCTTTGTGCTAAGCAATTAGAAGTGGCAATAGCTGCAATGCAGAGGTACTGTTGCTTCTAGAGTCTAAAATATGTAGTTTGTTTCTAAGAAATAAAATAACATCTTGTTATTTTTCTATTGCAGCGACAGAACACATGTAATTTACTATACCAACCAGTATATTTTAGTATCAGATGGTATTTAAGTGAACTTTATTGTATTCTTTTATTGTGCAATGTAATAGCTATCTGCTAGAATTGTTTCTCTTCCTGTTTGAGCTAAATGAGGTTTTAATTTACTAAAAAAACAAAAACAAAAACAAACCCAAACCCAAAACTCTAGGAAATAATGGAGTTGAAGAAAAATGTGTGTCTGCATCAGGGCATGGAAAACCCAAGAATGACCTGAAACCTCTCTGGCTGCAGGATGATCTCCCGGAGTGGCGTGGAGGGCTCAGTAACTCCAAGTTACTCCAAGTAACTCCACAAGCTCCGGGGCTGCTCTGCCTGTGCCTTCAGGCCCTTGTACTGAGACTCAGTTACCAGCCGGGGGCCAAAAGCAGTGTCTTAAGGATTGCAATTTGTGCATTTAAAAAGCATATGGTGTGACACAATGCAGAAAGAAGTGACCATGTGAAGAATGTGGCGATTGGGAGTTATTTCCAGTGTCCATATGCAGTTGTCTTTACAAGCCCCTCCTTTTTTGTGTTCTGAAGAGCTGCTGCCTGCCTGTGAATAGTGGAGACTTTGTCCCAGCTGCTCTGTGCAGGGCCGGGAGGGAAGGGGAGGATGGGGAGGAGTGTCTTCTGTTCAGATCTGGTTTCTAGGAAGATGCATACCTCTTCCTAAACTCCGCCTCCCTGCCTGCTGCTGAAGGCTGGAGGACTTTTGTTCGCTGTTGGTTTCCTTGAAGTTCTCTTTTGCCTCCCTTCCTTTCAGAGACAAATCCAAATATAAGTGTATATATATATTTTAGAATTGTGTTGAAATTTGTAACTGCCGAAATCACATGGCAACAACGAAGGATTCCCACATAATGTAAAGAACTAGGGAATTCTTCTTCCATTGTCTTTAGTTATGCATATACAAGAAGATGGTTACCAAACTACTTCGAATGGGGGGTCCTAAAGCTTTGGATGTAGTCAGGCAGTGTATTTAATATTCTTTTAATAATAATTACCTTGTGTTACATGAGCAGTGAATTTAAATGAGATCAACTATAAAGACCTGATTATGAAAACACTTAATGCACAACATTGTTTTATTAGCCCTACCAGTCCACCTAAGATCCCTTCCCTGTAATGTACTCTGCCATTATGAGGTGATGCTTAAGTCTTAAATTTAAAGAATAGAATTTTCAGGGATTTCTGGTTTGGATTTTTGAGGAAAATCTGTTTGGTGGGGTTTTGTTTTTTTTCCTAAAGTTTGTCTGATCATCTCTTAGCTAACAGATTAGCACAATAATGGTGTCTATATCCTAATCTGAGTAAACCATTTATAGTCTTGAATCGATTTCACAGCAGAATGATTGAACCAGACTGCATACTGTAAATGGTTTTACAAATTTCACTTACTGACAGAATCAGTTTGATGAAGTGATATATGACTGCCTTTGTCACCTAATCTGGTGTTCATAGGCCTGTGAAGTTTATGGTGTTAACTTTTACTCATTACGCTGACAACAGTGGCTTTACAGGTAGAGTCTTTTTGAATGTATTTGACAGGATCAAAGGGTCCAAATGCTCAGGAAGTTGTTGAACAGTGACGCTGCCCATAGTGCCTTCCGAGGGGACAAACTGAAGTAATGCAGAGGAAGGTCGGGATATCTTGGCCACCGTAATGTAAATCCTCCATGTGTCTGAATGAGCCGGCAGTAAATTAGGTCCAGGAAGCGCAGCGGTGTGATCTAATGTGTTTTAAGAAGTGTCTATAAATGGAGATGGTATTTATCACCTAGTTGATTTATACAGTCTAACTTGCTTATTCAAGCATTTCCAAAGACGACTGTTAAAACTTTCAGATATAAAATTTGTTTTTCAATCGAGAGGAGGGTGTGAGAGAGAGAAATCTGTATTACTTGTTCTGCAGGATTGTTCCCAGGAGTATGGATGCTAACAGCCTTCCTCAAACTTCACAGACTTTATCAACTCACATAGTAGTGACTTGAAGCTGATTGCCAAAGCTTACTGCAAGTAGATTGCTGTAATTAAATGTATCCACAGCCTTCCAAGCATTGTGTGTTGCCATACCTCTAAGCCTGTCAGATAAGACTAGGGTTGAGCTGTGACACCTGGGCTATATATAGAAGGTGACAGTTTGCTGCTCTGGAAGCATTTGGGTTGTTGCACTCCGGTTTGTGTCTTTCGTGAAAGAATTGGAGGAAGAGGATAATAACACAGTTCCAAAGGACACTGCCTCTTCTTTGAAATCGCTTAACACTACCTTTTTAAAAACAGTTTTATCAACAGCAAAACACAATTTCATATTTCTCTGGGTGAGATGTAGCAGTTCCTTGTCAGAGAGAGAATTTGAGAAAGAGATGAAGACAAATGTCTCTTGAGTCATGTGGCTGTTTGGACCTTTAGGAACAGTTTAGCTGAATGGAGACGGGGAGTTGTTAAAATACGGACACAAAAGGAAGGCACAGGGTGTGTGCCTCCATGAGCTGTGACCATAACAAATGAGAAAGTTGTCAAAACAGGGAAGGTTGGAATTGCCCTGTGTCTAGGCAAAAAGAAGAAAAAAAAGATTTGAGGAGGAGAGAGAAAAGTGATGTTTAGAGCTTTTGGCAAAAGAAGTTACAGCTGCAGAACCCAACCCCGTGAAGGGCTGTGTTCACCTGAGTTCTCTGCTAAGCTACATTCCCAAATTGTCAGTCTTGGCACAGATCTGAACTCTAAGGTAACTTTTAGAAACTGAGTCAAATCAAAATTATGTGTCCAGACACTTCAGATTTTTGTCTTTGAAAACCGAACCCCAAAGAAGTAATTGGGCCACTTGAAGCCGTCTATGGCTTTATTCAGAGCAATGTATAAAATAACTTTATCTGAGCAGTTTCTTAATATTAAATGTTCTCTAAAAACAAAACCAGTAAGTACGAAACATGTAAAAAATGATAGTCTTTTGTTTCAGGGGGAGGACAGGGGAAGTCGAAGCCCTTCCGCTTTTGAAGGTGCGTGTTTTTTATTTCTCGCTGCTCAGATGCCATGGTTACAAGCACTACAGAAAACAAACCAGTGGTACCAGGTAGGCCCCCCCCGCTATTTTCCAGCAGTCCCGATTTCTCTGCCCATTAGTGGGATTCTAACAGGAAATGGAGCGAGGCTGAATGCTGATGTGTTTCAGCAACGGAAAGGACCAGATGTCAAAATCTTCTAATTTGGGCCAGAGAGCCGAATCCTCCCCGTTACATTGTGGGATTCTGCTACATTTCTCGGGGGGATGTATTGTGAGCAACAGTTTTGGTTTGGTTTCTCATCAACAAGAAATGAAGGAAAGGTGAAGGCAACACACTTAGCTGGAGACTTCCCCACAAACTGATAGGTTTTCCCAGAAGTGGTGAAACAAACTGGGATCCACAGCTAAATCCCTTACTTCTTCCTTGGCCAACCATTGCTGTTTTCTTGTGGCAAGAACCTCTTTGTTACAGGTGATTCAATGTGTTGAATGACTATGTAGTGACTGTCTGTATGTGCTGTATTGTAAAAGTAACTAACAGAAGGTTTGCCAGACTAAAGAGTCCACCTGTTTGTGTATACAAGATTTAAAAGTACTTAGTGTGGCATCTAATGTATTCAAGGAGGGAGGTAATACTTGAGAATTCCCTTGGTATTGCCAGCACTGCGGGGATCCATTTTCCCAAAGCAGCAGGCAGTATGCTTGGAAGCATGCTATTTGGGAGCGAAAGGGGAAGAACAAAAAACCCACAACCAAACCAAACAATGCTTGAATGCATGTAACTTTTGTCTTTCCTGATCTACTTATTTTACATGACACTGATTATGTTTGTTTGCAGATTTCATTTCCCATGGAGCTTTGTCATTTACATCTACTAATTTTACCTGCATGTGTGTGGCTGAGTCAGAGTGGTCATTGCTAGCCTGGCCAAGGAGAACTCGTCTCTGAAGTGTTCAGGGTTGGATGGGACTTACAAAACCTGTGTGGGTGACCAAATAAAGCACGAAGATAGAGCATATGCATGTGTCATTCACCCTAGATACATCAACACTTGCTATTTATGCAAAACCTTAGTGTTTCACCCAGTACCTGAGTCTCATAGTATTTTAGTCATAGGAGACTTCAGAACAGAAATTTTGAGGAGGTTTTTTTCAGCTGAATTGGCCAGTTAGGCAATAAAAACCCTACCTTGAGAGACGTGTGACCAATTCTTCATTAATGTAATGCTGGAGTTAAATCCAAACCGTATGAATAGAGAATGGAGGGAGGAGTGTCCAGCAGCAGACTCCGTCCTAGGAAACGGAGAAGCCTTTGCTTGCTTTGAGTGTACTTACTTGAATTTCATGTATAATACAAATTAAAGCACAAGAAACCGTTGGCTACATTCAACAGCAGTCACTCCTGTGACTGGCAGCAAGAGCCTTGATTTCAGGGAAGACTTGACAGTTTTGAGAGATGAGGAAATGCTCTGGCCTTACAGATTCATTCTCCCTCTTAGTCTAAATAAGAGTTCTTCACTGTAGTCCCCTTCCCTTTTTCCTCTGGCAAATAAGAAAGCTTTTTCATCAGCTCCTTCACAGCATTTCTCCCCTTGTATCTGTGCTATAGAATGATTGATTATAACAGCTGTAATTTGGTGGGTAACTGTACAGACCCACAAAAGACACAGGCAAGTTGTTGGCAAATTCTCTTTTTATCTCCTCTTTCCCCCCCAAAAACCCCTGAGATAATACTTCTCCCTTCTTTGTGAAGCCTTGCTAGAACCATACAAGAGCAAAATGTTACTGGTTGTCATTATAAAAACTGGCACATCAGTATAATCATATTTTTGTCGCATCTTTTAAACTTAAAAAAAAAAAAAAAAAATCCCAAGGTGTTAAAGCAAGCAGATAGATATTACTACTTGTCCTCCCTGGACATGCAGCCAATAGGCCTTCTAGCAAAAAGCTGAGAGGTAAGAATCTGGTTGGTGGTGGGGTTTTTTTTGGGTTTTTTTTTAAAAGGGGTTCAGAGGAGTGGTGCTTCTGGGAAGGAACGGGGGTGGGAACAGACTCCTAAGTAAGCACAGAGCATCAGATCTTGGGTTTTTGCATTGTATTTTGAACACTCCCTTTGTCACTAGAGTTTTCTAGCCTTGGAGCAATGCTCTGGTTCAGTGTTGGCTGAAAGGATGTGAATCATTTTTCCTGCTTCCTGCAGTAATTGAAAGTGCAGTCTGTCCTGCTGTTACTGAGTCACCCTGACTGGCTGTGCTCTGCGACAGCCAGCGTGGTCACTGCTAAGCAGCCAAGTGCTGCTGATAACACACCGCAGCAGAAAAGCAGCTGCGTAGACCTGTTGGTTGGCTTGGTTGTCCCTGTTGTCCGCACGACAGTGCTGCTCTGGGCAGCTGCTTCTGTGCATACGAAGAGGGCACAAAAGGTATGATGTGGGAGTAATTGTGCCCTTTGGGTCTTATAACCCTCTTTTTGAGACAAGCACATTCAGGAGCTTTCCAAATTATCTGTCACTTCATATAAAGCTTTCCGGGAACTAGAGGATGTCCTGGGCGCTCTGTACAGGCATCCCAAAGCTCCCAGGAGCACATCGTTGCTTGCTTGTAGGTTACTGTCATGGACTTCTCTGGAAACTTGTGTTGTTTTATTAAGAAACTGCTGGTTCAGTGGAGGGGTTAATGAGTGGGAGGCTTGCAGCTGCTGTGAGAATAGCAGCTACTCAGTAGAGATTTGCTCCAGAATCCTAGATTTTGGTAAGAAGCTGTGCACTCCCTCTGCCTGGATGAGGGGATTCAATTACACTTGTTTTCTGACCGGTTTATCCGCTCATGTGAAGGATAGAAAGAACCTGGACCAGGCTCAGATGCACGTAATATAGTCTCGGACTCCTGGTACTCTGCCGGCATCTGCTGAGGGGCAAAGGAATCTATGTATGTTGTTTTGGAAGGGGGCAATGTGTAGGTAGGTACCACCCGTGTTGGGGGTCAGCTGTGAGTAACGAAGACACCCTTGTTTTATGAAGGCTGGTCATACACACCAGCCAGCATTTGCAGGCCCAAAGGAGGCAAATTCGCGAGAAACTTGTGTGATTCAGGCCTTGATGAGGCATATGGGTGCTGTGAACAACCTCTCTGAGTTGGTGGAAAAGTTTGATGGAGCTGATAATGGAGTTGATGTCTCTCCTGTTCCCCCTGCCTCAAATCTGTGAAACACCAATTGCAAAGGCTGTTGGCATGGTGACAGTAGAAGGGATTTTATAGTGACTTTGCTTAGCACAGGGAGAATGAAATTCTAAAGTTTTGCTAGTGTGCCTCTCAGTCACGAATGGTCCAAACCCCAAAACATAGCGATGCTTCCACAGGGGGCCACTAGAAGCTGAAACCCATTTTGAAACACATATCTGAGCAGATATGCAGGTTCCATGTGATGCCCAGTAACTTCCCTTTCTGCTCAATGGGCACATTATTTGAAGGATACTTTTACAGTGTGCCTCTTTGGTGGTGATTTTTAAATTAGGCTGCTTTACTTTGTACTTAAATGGTCTAGGATCTTTGCAGAGTTCAGCTGAGGGAGACTGAATGTGGGCAATTGCTGAAGCTGCCTGCAAATGTATGTTTGAAGATGCCCTAGGTCTGCACTTTCCCAGATGCAAAGAAAAAATACTCACCATGCTTTCAACCTATATTTTAGCCCGAGATCAATGTGAAAACTAAAAAAACCACAAATTGAGTTAATTTTATACTTAAGAAATCCAAGACCAGAAGGGATCAGCTAATATGATTCCTTGTATGTTGTTGTTTTACTAAGTAGTTTTTGTTTGTAACCAAAGCAACTTGTATTTGCTTCTGGAAAGGTACTTTTTCTCACTTGACCTGATGACGTTAAGAGAAAGGAAATTCATGGCTTCTTCCAGTGTCTAATTTCAATCTTTTTCCTTCTCATTTCAAACAGCTTGGACCCACTATCTAGCTCTTGGCATTTAAGGCTCTACTTTATTGGATGAAAAGACCTTCTGAACCCATGACTTCCTCAACTGGTAAGTAAGCAATATAACATATGTATAATATAACATATGCAGTATAACTAATCAAATCACCCTCAATCATCATCGTGTTTAACTAAATTAAGCTTAAAGTCTCTTGCTGTAAGGTGTATTTTCATGTTTGAATGTTTTCTACACCAGCTTTGATTTTTTTTTTTTTTTTTTTTTTTTTTTTTTTTTTAGCCTTCTTAAAATGCAGTGCAATGAATTGCACTTGCTGAAAACAATAATGAAATGCTAATGTTGTACAGGGAGCTAAAGATCCCATGGAAGGAGAGAGACTATTTTTTCCCCTTTTCTTTTTCTTTAGCTCAGCTCATGCAAAAGCCTGAGGGGCTTAAAGTGCACAAATTTCATGACACTATCCATTTAGATAACTATGGGCTCAGGAAATCTCTATAAGAAAGAGTATAAATGCAACTTGGAAGCAGGGATCTCATGCAAGAAAATGAAAATATGTCTTAGGAAGCAGATGAAGGATAGGCTTCTGGTTAAAAGTCAGCCAGAATGGTGGATTGGTTTGATCCTTGAGTTTTCCATGTGCTTACTGCATGACCTTATTCAAACCATTGTGCCCATCTGTGGAGCAAGAAGATGTTCTCCTCCCAGGTCCCATCCATACTGGCTTGTGTGTTTCCATGGTCTAAGTGACCATGGCCCAAGCCGTGGCTGGTGGGCCAAACTCAGCAGGGAACATGCTGTTTGGCCCAGTTGTTTTCATCAGTGGAGAGAAGGAAGAGCTGCTTAGGCAAAAGTCTCGGTGTGTTCCAAAAGCTGAACCCCAGATTCGTAAACCCCATGTGTCTGCACCCATGTCCCTGCAGGGTGGAGAAGTAGTTAGGGCTGGAGACCTGCTTCTGTATGTGTGCGCCTGTGTGAACATAGCTGATGCTTGAAGATGGGGCCATAAATTGGGAAATCCTAAAACTGGGCTCCAACAGCTGGAGATGTCAAAACCGGATGGCTCCTTTGGGATTTTACCTGTGGAGAGTTTACCATAATGTGGCAAGTCCTCCCAGCTGACCTGGTCTAACAAGGAGCAGTTTTCCCCTGCAACAGGTGTGAGTGACTGACATGCAAAGAGAGGGGAAAATGAGTCCTCCTTTCTATTATTCTTCAACTGCATATCAAACGAGAGTCCTCCTGTTAGTGTGCTGCTCCTCTCTCCTTTTACAAGGTGGTACGCTGTCAGATCAGATAGTCTGTTTGTATTACTTTGGAATGGAAAAGAATAAAGGCAGTTTCTATAAAGAAGGACTTGAAAAGGCTTCACTGGTTTTCCATCAGAGCTGCTGGAAACCTTCCATCCCCCCATTGCCCCTTCCCCAGTCCCACCCCCAAAATGCTCACCTCTTCCTGCCTTTGTCAGGGAAGTGTCAGATTTGACACCTTTGCAGTAAGGTACAGAAATGCAAATGGAGAAATCCAGCAACACCTAATCAGAGGATGTAAACTTTCTGTGAACCTAATTTGTGGATTTAAAAAAAAAAAAAGCCGTATTGCTAACACATTTCTAAAATGCTTTTGACACTTTTTAAAAAACTCCTAATAGGACTGCTTTGACCTGGCTTTTTCTTTTCGGCTAATACAGGACTGAGAAGTGCACAGGGGAGACGCCTGTTATCCCTCTGCTGTGGCTCTTCCTAGCCATCCCAGCTTTGGGAGAGCAGCTGGCCAGGCAGCCGTGGCCAGCAAGCTCACAGCCCCTGGGCGTGTTTCCTTCCGCAGCAGCAGGGACAGGATGTGCCCAGGTCTCCAGCCGTCATGGCAGATGTGCAGGGAGCTGTGTGGGCCTACCAGCCTGTGAGGGTTACCCCAGGCATGGGAAATGCAACAGCACTTGCAGCAATATACACAGGAATGGGAAAGGGAGCAGGTAAATGGGGAAGGCCAGCTTCAGCTCTGATTCTCCAGGGCCAATAAAGGAAAAGTTGAACAGCATGTCTGCAATGCTGCTTAACAGAGATGACTCTGCGGCTACCCCCCCCAAATCCACTGCTGAACCAAACCTGGCACTTTTATGTTGACTCTTGGATGTGTTTCTGTCACTGAAGTGTCAGGATTTGCACTTGCTTTCACAGGAGCCTTACAGAAGAGCCCTAACCCGGGGGTCTTTCATCTCATGGAAATGAAGCCAAGCTGAGCTGACTCCAGTGTTCCCGCAGCAGCAGAGGGGTTGAAGTGGCTGTGCCAGCCCAGGAACAGCCCTCGATGTCAAACCTGAAGGCAGCCAGCTCAGGCAACCGTCTGCAGCCTGACGCTGCTGTGTGTGCATGCTGTTGTGAGCCACAGGCTGGGCTGTGGCTGCTGTTGTCGTGTTAAGGAAACAACAGGTTGTGGCTTTACCTCCCTCTTGAGAGCACCTTACAGAAAGGAGCATTTTTCTAGATGTTAAAAGCAAGGGGCTCTGTCTTAGAGGATAACACACTGCAATGTGTAAACTGTCCTTGGTGATTACAGCCAAGGTATCATTACCTGGGCTAATTAAGCAGAAGTGGAGAGTGAAGTATCAAACACTATGGGATACCTAGGGGAAATAGCTTTATAAAAAGTAAAACTGACCTTGTGCTGGGGCTAGGGAGGTGCAGGCTCAGTCTGAGAGGTCATCTTGTGTGTAGAGTGTTACTTTTAGTGCAAGTGTCCCAGGCTCCTCCTTCATTTACACTTCAAAACACTAACCTCCTTCCCTAAAGCAGAAAGGTCACTACAGAAGCTCTCACCTCCCTCTGCTGAGCTGGTTTTTGCCCTTCTCCCCCCAGTTCAAAGGGAATTTAGCACAAAAGGGGATGAGAAGAACCAAACAAATCTGATGGCTGTCTTTGGATAAGAACACCCACCTCAGGTAACTTAAAGAAAATTACAAAGGAGAGGTCTTACCAGTATCTTAGTTTCCATTTTTATTATTCCACAGGGTTGTTAACAAAAGAAAGTTACATGTCTAGTCCCTTGGTAGTTAGGTTGCTTCCTTCTTGCTTGTTCTATGTTTGGGAACTTCCATGTATTAAGCAACTTTACAATCCTTTTTTTCTCTTTACAATGACAGCTCTCTGAAAGGTATTATCACAGCATAAATAACCTGGCATCTCCCAAAAGTAGGAACAGGGGAGGTGTCAAACCTCACATATAAGAATGGTAAGGATCCCCCCACCCCTTAGAACCTTTTTTTTTTTTTTAATTTTAAAGAGTACTTTCCAAATCCATTGCACACTCTATTGAACTTTGCATTCAAGAACAAAAAAAACCACTCCAAACAACCAAAACAAACAAACAAAAAAGCCCAAACCCCTCTGAAGTCATGCCCCAGGACAGGATTTGCCTAGCACTTCTGAAGTTAGGACTGCAGATGTATGAGCAACACCTTCAGATGGGAGATCAAGTAGAGTAGGTTTGAGACTGGCATCCAGATAAACTAGCCCAGAAGTCTGTGGCCTAAGATCAACCCTACACTAGTATGACCTTGCTCACTGCAATAACTTAAGTGTCTTCTAGTATTAAACAAAAGAAACATTTGAATTCCAATACTTGAGCTAACAATGCTTAGTACCAGAATTAAGTGCTTAATTACTAGCATTGTTTCTACAACATATACATACTTTTGTTAATAGTTAACAATAGGGAACTGTATTTTTAATTTTTTAAACTGGTTAGAAGTGCATCACACTCCACAATACATGCAATCAGTTGTGAATTCAGTATTTTTTTATTAAAGATTAAAAATAAAAAACATTTGACACCCTAATATACATAAAGTCACAATAAACTCAAATGTGCTAAAAGCAAAATGTGCATAAAGACACTCATTTCTAAAAGGCACCCTGCCACCAATATCTTTTAAATGTTCATCTAATTCCAACAGGTTTCTAGTTTTCTCTTCCTTCACTGAAGGTGAGACTCTAGACTGCTACTGAGTACAGATGCTAACCACACCAACCCCTTTCAGGGATCTCTGCTATCACTAGAACACGTAAAACTGCGCATGCAGAGTTATCTGAACTTCTCATGGAGTTAACCGTCATGATTTAAAATGCACAAGGGCTTTTTCTTAAGAGAAAAAGGTAGTGATATTTGGGCCACTTATAAGGGCCAAGAGAAAGAGACAGGGTTATAAAATAACTGCTGTGTACCCACCAAAGAGCTTTGCTACTAAAAGCCAACTCCCTCCTCCCCCCCATCCCCTCCCCAACCGCTCATAAAAACCCCTGAAGTTACAAAATGCCACACACACACACACACACACACACGATGAAATGTTAACACGTTTAGCTATTAGCCTGTCAGGGCATGACAGCGTAAGAGTGCCATTGATGCAGTCCCGACACACAGCGATGCCAGCCGCACACATGCACACACGCTGGCAGTCCCCCGTGCTGCTCAGAGGGCTGCAGGGGAGCATGGGGCCCGGCTGCTCTCAGCGCTAGGTAGGTCTGCGTTGACTCCTGCGCGCTCCTCTGTTACCAGGGTCTCCACATCGATTTGGGTAAGCTAGGCGAAGGCAGGCCGTGCGTCCGGGAAGCGTCCAGTCCGTCGGTGGAGGTCTGGCCCGGCTCAGCCTCTGCCTCGTCCGAGTCGGAGCAGGTCTCTTCACTGGGGGAGGGCGAGGGTGCTGAGGCAGGGAGAGCCAGGCCCAGGGAGGCCTCGGCCGCCGGGGCCAGCGCCTCCCCACCAGGCCAGGGGCTGAGGGCGGGATCTGCCAAAACGTCCATGATCAAGTCCGGGAAGCCGCCCTCGTTGAGGGGCATGGACTCCAGCAGGTGGTTGAGCAGCTCGGCAGCCGTGGTGGCATCGATGCCGGGGCAGCTGGAGACGAAGGTGTGCACCTCGTGCATGCACTGGATGTAGCCGGCAGCGAAGCGCTCGCTGGCCTCGCGGTGCAGCCGCCCGCCCTCTGCGCCGCGGGAGACAGAGAGGGGAGCGGGGTGAGGCGCGGGCCGGGCCGGCCCGCCGCCGCCGCCCCACCGGCACTCACCGAGGGAGCGGCGCTCCAGCACGGCCTGCACCCGCCGCACCGTCAGCTCCAGCACCTCCGCGTTCTCCAGCTTCGCCTGAAACTGACCCGGGGCGCCGCGGCCGTCAGCACGGCCCCGGGCCCCGCCGCCCGCACCGGCCCCCGCCCCGCCGCCTCACCTCGCTGTCGGCCAGCAGCAGCCGCAGCTCCTGCAGGCTCTCGTTGATCCGCGCCCGGCGCTTCTTCTCCACCAGCGGCTTCCTCGTCTGCGGGGACAACAGCGCCGTCAGCCCGCCGCCCGCCCGGTCCCGCCCGCCGCGGCGCCCCTGTCGCTCACCTTCCTGTCGGCCCTGGCCTCCGCGCCGTCCTCGTCCCCCCGCGGCGGGCGGCCCTTGCCGGGCCGGAAGGAGGGCGCCATGGCGCGGCGCGGCCCGGCAGCCCCGCACTGCTCCCTTCGGCWCCGCATCGCTCCCCGCCCCGCGCCGCTCTACTTATACCCTCCGATTTGCATGTCAATGAGCCCATTGGCCGCGTCGCGGAGGCAGCCGCCGGAGCGTTGGCCGAACGGGCCAATGGAAGGCGGGCGCTTTGTCTGCGCCGGGGCGGGGCGGGGCGGGGCGGGGCGGGGCGCGCGCCGCCGAGCCAGTGGTTGCCGTCGGCCGCCGCGCTGGCCGCCGGCCCCTGCCAGCATTGTTGGCCGGGCCCGGCCCGGCCCGGCCCGGTGCGGGCACGGCCCCGGCCCAGCCGCTTGGGCCGACCGTCCCTTCACTCCCCGGGGCTTGTCACAGCCTGGGCAGCAGCGCGGAGGCCGGCAGGGCCCGGGGTGCCGGGGCCAGGGGGCTGTGCCACCTGCCTGCAGGGCGGCAGCTCCCGCTGGGCCTCGAAGTGCTGGGGCACGTCGATCACCTCCAAAGAAACCACCCCCAAAAACCCCAACCCTCTGCCGTCTACGTGTTCAAAGGCTTAGTGTGTGTGGGTTGCTGTTCATCAGCCGGAGAGGGTGCTGGAGGCCATCAATGCCCCTCGCTGCTGGCAGCGCGTGCAGTTATGGCTGCAGGTAGGGACGGCAGGGCATGAGCAACAACCTGGGTGTGAAAGAGGCTGATTCACCCCTGTGCAGGAAACCAGCGGGGTCTGAGCGTGCGCAACTGATGATGGATCTGGTCCTTTTGTCCTGTGCCCATCCAAATGGATGGGGAGGCTTTTAAAGTTGGGCCCTCTCATGACCGGGCGGGGTTTGGGTGGCTGCCCGGGACAATGTGCTCGTTTCAGGCTGTGTAGCAGTGCCGCGTTGGCACCACGGCCGTTCTCCAGCGGTTGGCCCAGATGGGGCTGCGCAGCCCTTTCCCAGCCGGGGGGGGGCTGCTCGCCTGTCAGGCGGCCATGGGGAGTTGCGCCCCGAATGCTGGGTGCTGTCCCTGGGTGCGTCGCAGCCCTCCGCCTCCCTTGGCTGAAAGAGCTGGGCAGGCCAGCTTTGTGCGGGTAACTTGATGCTGATGACAGTTGGCAGCTGCAGTTCCCCCAGCAGACTGAGGCAAATAAAAGCATTAGGGCTCGTCCCCGAGGAGAGCGACAGGTGTTCGCTCCCGCTCCTTTGTTTCCCTCCTTTTATTTTCCTTGCTAATGCACGTCATATTTTTACCGCCCAAGGAAATGGGAGACACGTCCCCCACTTGAATTGGCATCGCTGGCGCGGAGCTGCACACTTGCCTCCCTATACGTGTCCAGCATGGCCCCCCTCCTGCTCCGGCATACCCCCGTTTATTTCACCATTAAAAACCCCAGGGAAGACCCTCTGGTTTTGGTGGTGCTGAGGTTTTCCTTGCTGAGAGGTCCGGCGTGAGCTGGTGTGCCCACAGCTGCRCAGAGAGCCCTGGGACCCCCAGCTCTATTACTTCTTATTGATCCGCGTCTGTAGGTTGGTGTCTTACTCATTCCGTGTGGTCCAGTGGGTAATGGCATGCGCGCTGAGGAAGGCCGGAGTAGCTCTTAGTCCGTCCCACTATTACTTAATGCCGCTTTTCATCTTCAAAGCACCATATAAACATCCGTGCCCACAATATGCTAATCCACGTCTGATAAAAGAGCAAACAGGGATAGAGATGTTCAGCACTGTCTTCTCACGGCCATCGCAGGGAAGCACATCAGAGATAAAGCCGGCACGTGGGATATCTTGGCTGGAGACCTAAGGTCAGACCACTCTGCTTTTTGTATCGCAATGGACAGGAGATTTTATTTTCAGGAAGGTGCTTCCGTTATGTTTCTTCCTTGTATTTTAAAGCAACGATGCTTGGATTTTGGCGAAGAGTTTGCTCTGTAGGTGACACATTTCATTGCACCAGGCAGGACAGAGTGGGATGTACCGGTGGTTGGATGACTAAATCTGTCCTTCCGCTTCTGATGCACCCAATGCTCCATGTAACGCAATGTGGAAGCTGGCTCATCCTTTTCATTGATACCATTAACGCAGACTAAGCAGAAATGCTGTTTAGGCCAGGCCAGGTACATAACATTTTTGTCTTTAAGCAAGCAGAGACACTTGTGACTGCATTTTGTGTATAGTTTATTCAGTTAGCCTAAATGGGAGGGAAAAAAGACAATTGTATGCGTGCAAACTACAGTGAAGTAATGGGTGTCATGATTTTGAAGGAGCCATCTTTGTTCTGAACCAAAACCAGGCACATAAGGTCAGCAGACATGTATAAAAACACACGAATACACACACACGTTTATAAAATGTGCAGTAACACACTGAATGTATGTAATCACGTGGTAAAAGATGAACTCCAAGAGTTTGTGAGCTTGTTTTCTCTTCAGAGAAAGCTTAGCTTTTCCTAGCATAGGTAATCAGAGATGCTCAAACAGTGGGTTTTACACGGGTGTAAATTCTGCTGATGTACACAAGAAACATTGGACCGCTGTGGCTGCAGATGCAGTCCCCAAATCTGTCAGGCCTCTTTACTGCAGTTGTTTGTATCGGTTGTGTTTCAGAGCTAACTTAGGTTAGAGATGCTGCAGTGTTAATCTAGGAAAACGTGAAGTGAAGGAGTTCCCGAATTCACCTCAGTCATGGTTCAGATGCTCCAGGACTTGGGTGATGAAACACTGATGGCTGCTGAACAACAGTGATTTCTCACAAGCCTCAGATCTGCGTGTTTTGGAGCAGCGAGGAGCCGCAGGCACAGGGTGAGGACTTCTGGATGCACAAGAAGAGGAGACTCCAGCAGCAGGCTAGCAAAGCTTGGGCAAGAATGGCTAGAGAGAGTCGGCCCTGGCTATAACAACCCATTTCTGTTCTGACTTGGTGGGTGCTGATGGCAAGGTATTTTACACATTGCTAGCTCTTGCTCTGCAGCATGTCTTTTTGTATTTTCTTTGAAAAGCTGCAGGTCAAATGGGTTGACAAATGCTGGAGCCGTTTGTGCTGGACATTAAAAATGTATGTGCCATAAATAGGGCATTACTAGAGCTGCCATTCTGGAGGAAGAAGTCACTGCAGGCTATCTGCTCTAGCCCACAGGGATAATGTGACATTTTTGTGCCACTTTAAACAAGCTCCGTCACATCAGGTGAAGAGGTTCATGATAACCTCATGCATTTTAATGGAGATGTCAACTGCAATCTAGTAAAAGAAAATGTTCCTTAGATACCTTGTCTTATGTCTCAGTGCTTGCCCATGCATGGTGGTTCCTGAAGGAGATCTCGGTAAACCCGTTGACTTAGCCATATCGTTCTTTCCAGCTTAAACCCATCCTGCTGTCTGCTGAGGGGGAGGTGTACGGGCACTGCTTTCACCTGCATGGCGGGTGGGAGTTTAACCTTTGCTAGAGCAGGGAGCTCTGTCCTGCCAGAGGCTGGTGCTCCTACACATGATATAAATTACAGTTTAGCCGAGGAGCAGCATGGTTTTAGCAGAGATACTGGGATCAGTGTCTTGCTGCATGTGTTTTCCTGCAAGTCCATGCGTAGAGCAGTATAATACAGCATATAATAACAGGTGTTAATTCTTTGTAGGTCATGTATGCAGCTGTGGTGACAGTGCGTAGGCAACTGTGGGAGGCAATCCTGCAGCCTCAGCTRCTTGCCATGTGTTTTGGAGGCCCAGGTAAGTGGCAAATCCTCATGAGATGGGGGAGTCTGCCATGTAATGCCTCACACACTTCTGTTTGAGCTATCAGGTGCATTTGAAAGGTCTCTGACTTCCAGAAGAACATCCACAGAGACATAATGCAACTCTGAAAAGTTTTAAGGACTCTACAGGCAAGTGTGCAGCCATCCATGTTCTTGGGCTTGAGCCAGTAGGTCACCCAGGCTCTCCGTGGATAATATAATCAGAGCACGGGATAAAGACATGATGAGCATGGACAAGGTCCATTGGAAATGCTTGAGTAGTTTCTTTCATAAATGGTATAACATCTGTTGTTGTTGGAGGCACAAGTTCCTGTCAAAGAGACACGTCATCCTTATAAATATTAATGGTGCATATAAATGGTGGTGGGTGTGAACTGTGGCGGATGTTAGGTTAATGGGTGAATTGCTCCTTAGGCATCAGTTTGCTGCCATCGTACTTACTTCTACAGTAACAAATACGAACTGTTTAGGTGGCAGAGCAAGCAAAGAGCTATCTTCCCCCTCCTCCTCTCCCTGGGGTCCCTTCACAAATGAAATGTGTACTGTAATTAGTCTCCTGCCTTGCCTCTGATGAAAATTAGTCCCGCTTGCAGAACTGAGGTGGAGGGGAGCATGCCTGGAGCTGGAAGAGCTGAGGGCTGTAGGTGATAAATGAAGCGAATGAGGAAGGCTGTTTGGAGAAGTTTGCAGCATTCCCCATCAGCTTGATCCTAGTTGCCTTTAGTGCTATTGATTTCTCTGCTGTTAAAAGCAAATGTTTAAGAGGAAAATCAGGCTGAATATCACCACTGCTCTTGGACTTGAATCTGTTTGTTACTGCAAATTGTGTTTGCTGCCTTGAGCACTGAGTTTCTGTTGCCCCTTTCAAAAATCGTAAGGCTTTTCCCATCCTTTTTTATTTATCAGCAGGCTTGGCAGCAGCGCTTGTGTTCATCAGCTGGGGCACAGAAGAACAGTTCATGCCAGCCACAGTGCTAATGAGCAGCATTCAAAAGGGTCTTATGTCCATTCACAGAAGAGCCCCAAGACTGCGTTTGCYGCCTCTGAAGGCTCGGGTTCCGCTTTGACTGAGAGGATGGGCCCTGGTTTCTGCCATTTCAAAGGTACTTGTGGTGATGTTCAAATGCAACAAATGGTGGGGGGCTGTGCTGAGCAAGTAGTGGGGACAGCAGAGCCTCTCCCCGCGGGTGAGTGATGGATGGGTGTTGTGCACTGTGGGGGTCCCCCCAGCAAAACCCCGTGTGCCTCTTTTATTACCTTGTCATTCTTTTCCCCTCAACCTGTTGGGTTCCAGTAGAGATATGTCTACGCTCATACATCATTGCAAACTGCTTCAAGTCATACCGTTTAGCCTATGGTCCGTTGTCAGTGACTGGGGCAGGGTCCCATGTCTTGTGAGGTTAGAGAGACCGTCACTTGGTCACATTGTGTTTGTGGAAGTTATTTCAGGGAGGTGAGAATAACTATCTGAAGCAAGTACGGAGTTTTTTTCAGTTGGATTAAAAAAAAATAATCTGCCTATGATGCTTCAGGGAGCAGTTTCATGGTGTTTCCAGGGAAGCCTCTTGTATTTGATTTCTCTAATATTTTTGGTATTTGAAAGTTATCCTAATTATGGGGCTGACTTCATCATAGGCTTTGTCCTATCTTTGTAACAGTCATGCATATATCACTGGTCTTCTGCAAGGTATTTTTATTAGTTCCTAAATGACTTACAGGCATCATTGTTAAAGTACATTTTCTTCAGAGAAGGTGCTGAATCCCTTAAACACAATCCTGACTAAGGCTGAAAGCTTTTTTAAGTGTGTGCCCTTCAGAGCATATTTCTTCTGACATGCAGTGTGTGGCCAGTGTAACTCCCAGTCTGTACCTCTGGCAATGACACTGGAAGTTTGTTGACAGGACACAGGTTTTATTTTTATCAGATTAACATGTACATAATCAGGCTCTGAACTTTGCTCCCATGTGTTTTGTGAAATGCTCTAGAAAATGCCTGCTTTCATAGTCTCTCACGGGTTTGCATTCACATTGCAAATTACGTATCTGTAGGTGGGGGAAAAAACCCTGTGCTCTCAAGGGGATGTTTGTGAGATCCTTTTTAGCCATGACAGAACGTATTTTATGGTCAGTTTTGATAAACAGTGGTCTTTTCTAAATCAAAATGAGAAATATTTTACAGGCAGAGACCAATCCCCTTTACTTGAGAGTCCTGGCACCCATTTTGGTAGCTTGTGTTTTATATAAATACTGGGTTTGACCCTATTGCAAGAGAGACCTCAAATTGCACAGATGTGTTTCCTGGAGGTATCCATGGACAACCTGGGACATGACCACCGTAACAGGTATTTGTGGATCTTAACTGTGCCATGCTCCCACTCTGGGCTGGTTGTTTCTCAAAGGAGGTGATACTTTATAGCCCAGACTCCTTTTAATGGTACGGAAAAGGACCCTTCTGAGGACTTGGTCTATTGTGTACTATGGAAGAGGATGTCTTTTAACTACTCTAAGTTTAGAGTGGATTTTAGCCTTGCTGTTCTGCACAGCTCATTTACTTGGTATACTGCTCAGCTGATTTATGTTGGTGGTTGAGTCCCTTAATCTGCTGCGGAAGCTTCTTACGTCCGTTTTGGTGAGAAGCCATCATTTAGAGTGATGCTGGAAGGCACTGATATGAGGTAGCGTGAAGGAAGCTTAGTGAGCAGATTTGAAAGAGGTGGCAAGTGCTGTCATTCCTTCCTCTCCATATGTGTCTGCCCTTGTTTCTGGAGAAGCCTAGCACACTTCAAGAGGAGCATTATGTTTTTGAATACTTGGTCTGAGAAATAGCTCTGGAACTTCAGCTCAGAGAAACATAATCTCTACAAGGTGCTTCTTCACAGCTTTCTGATACAGGCAATGCACAGTTGAACCCACTTAGCTACAGAGCAAGAGGCTGCTGCTGGCTGGAAACCCACTGCCTCCAGTTCAACCGGGAGACCAACACGGAGCTGGCAACTCAGTCCCAGTAAATGTATTTTGGGCTACTTGTGTGTGTCAGAAATGGGGTGGAAACAAAACGTTCAAAGACATTGCAAGCTATGGGTAGACATATTTTCTCCTGATGGGGACAGTGAATGTTACTTGCCTGGCTCTCCCGTTCCCAAAGGCTCAATGGGTTCCCGAGGATCATGAATGTGATGCAGGATTGCAACGTGCAGAGGAGAACCTAATTCCTCTGCTTGGACAGTCATTTTTCTTCATGTTTTTTTTCTGATGGGACATAGGTATTTGCAGGAGAATGCAAAATGTCTTCCTGCTGTTTTCTGTGCTGACTTTTGATCATGTGGGGCTGCTCAGTACTTCCACTCACCTCTCAGCAGTTGTGGGGTGGTGATGGAAGGGACTTTCGGAGGGTTGAAGTGAAGGTGCTGTGCCTCCAAAATCAGTAGAAAATGATTGCTGTTCCCATGACTATGGCTGGGTCAACAGAGCATCGTAGCCAGCTCATGTGACTAGAAACAAATCACATAAGCAAAACAGCTTAGGAAAGAGCAATGGAATCACGGGAAGTCAGGAACATGCAGGCTCATATTTATGCTACACAGGGTGACTTAAAAGAGGAAAAAATGCTAGTTCATATGATACGATATTATTTTTTCTAGAGAATTAAAAATGCTTTATTCTATTTTGGGGGTTTATTTGTTTTTTTAACCTCCGCAGAAAGGGCAGTGCTATCCTCTGCAGCATGCTTTGTTTTATGGAGCATGTTAGGAAGAGGTTCATTTACTTGATGAATCCAGGACCCAGTTTAATTGGACTCTGAAATGGCTAGTTTGGGGGGAAGCCATTTTATTGGCTTCTGGGGATTACTTGATGTTCTCTAAACTCCAGTAAAAATTTCTTAGCACAGCCATAGCTTCTGTGTCCTTGCAATTAATAGACAAAGCAAATGCCAGGTTTGCACACATGCACAAACAGGGACTTGTGCACAAAGTGGTAGGACTAGATCCACTAGAGGCTAGTGCATGTTGCTGCGTCAAATAAAAATCCCAATGATATACAGCCTAAAACTGTAATTAGAGGGCAGCTCTGAAAATCAACATACAAACTGAAAATGCAGGCGGCTTTGGTACACTGTCTGAGTCGCTCTTCTTGGTTTCCTTCCCTCCCAGCCCTTTCAGAGGTGTGGTATGTGGTCTGCCAGGGCTGCAAGAAAGCAGGGGTGGCTTGTCCCCAGAGCTGCTGAGCTGTCTGGATCCCAGCAAGCTCATTTGACGACTGTACTGTCTAAACTGTCTATGGATAAAAGTAGGGGAATGAAAGGCAGGAGACCAGGCACTTGAAGAGCTACTTGTCCCTGATTAACTGTTTGGTGAGTAACAAGGAATTCAAAGAGTAAGATGTTGGGGAGCAGGAGTTCTGGGGTTGCGGCTGGTGACTTCCTATGCGCATTGGTGTTACAGGAGGCACATGCTGGAGGAGGTGCAGAAGGTGGTCCTTGCTCCAGGTGGTCTATAAAATGCCCCTGGCTTATAGGGGTATATAGCACAAACGTTGTTAGGGATGTGGTTTCAGGCCAAAGAAGGGAAATCACTAAAGCTTGACTTTAGAGACACCTCCAGCTCCTGCTCTGCTGGCCATCTACTCTGACGCCTCGCCTTAGCTTTGTTCTTGGAGGCTTTCTGGCACAGCTTTACTTGACTTCAGGATCTGAGAAGAAATCAACTTGTCAGTCCCACGCCTCCGTGCTGTGTGCCTGGGATCAAACCATTCACCTGCAAGATGCAAGCTCAAGCAGTTGGCCAACACCAAACCCACAGTTGCCTGGTCTTGAGTGGAGCCCACTTCCTGTCTCTAACACCCATAATTAGAGACAAGCCCAGAAGGAGAAACAAGACTGATTCCTTGAAGGGCTCATCTGGAGGATCAGGAAGGACAGAGTGGATGGCTTCAGTGCAAGCTCTGAGGTAGGCTTAAGCTGGGTGGAGTCAACCCTCAGGCTTGACCCTAGATGTCAATGTAAACAGATCCTCTGGGGACTTTATTATGGAAAGCATGGGCAAAACTGCAAGTCCCTACCTGTCAGTGCTTGAAATTCAAACAGCCCAGATTGGGCAGGTAGGGCTGAGCTGCTTCCCCCAGCTGCCTGGGAAGAGCCTTGGCCTCACCTTGACAAGAACGGAGAAGTCGCTCAGCCCTGGGCACGGCAGGGACCTGCAGCGTAGTGGTTGGAGTGCGAGACTACTGCAAAGTGAGGGCACCAGTTACCCTGGTGGGTGGCAGACCAGCAAGGCTGGACCAAGGCAGTGCAGGATCGAATGTGCCTCTGCTGGGCAGAGGATCAACAGGTCACAGCATCCTCCAGGAGAGAGTCCTCAGAGACGCTGATGCTGTTCCTTATGGAACAAGAAGGCAGGCCCTTTGGGCCTGGCACTGGACTCCACAAGATGAGGGCCCTTCTGTTTGAGCGGGATGTATGCTTGCCCCGCTGCCTGCCAGCTCTTCCTTCTTGTGAAGAGCAATAAGCCCAGGAGGGCAGGGGATGACACGTGGTAGTGGTAGATGACTACTGAACATGTTTCTGCCTGGTGCTGTGATTACAGCCTCTGTTCTGGGCATGTCACATGTTGTAGCACCCTGAATTCCTTCAGTTTCTCACCTTTCTTCCTCCCATCTCTCCTGGACAGCTTTACACCCTCTGGAGCTGGGTCAGACAGATGCATGGAGGTTCTAGTCATGCTCTTCTGCTGCTTTTCCTCAATCAGCTGAAACTCACGTATTCCTTAGTATTCTCTATACTGCCAAAAGCATGTAGTGTTTTTTGGGGAAACTCTTCTGGTGATAAATGTAATCCAAAGGGCGGCCAGAAGAAGCTGTCACAAGTTCCTGTTGGCTGTCATGTGGGTTGTGTTTAGCAGGTACTGCAAGTGCCAGAGCGTGTGGTTTCCTTCAGTGTCTCCCCGCAGCTCTGCTGACGCAGTCATCTCCCCAGAAACCCTTCCTGTTTTCTAGGATTTTCTCTTCTAGGAAAAGTTCCTTTATTATGATGACTATTTTGGTTTTATGTATTCATGTATTTCTTATGGCTTTATATGGAAGAAAAGAGTTGCAAAGAGAAGAGTTGAGCTCCAAGAAGGAACTTAAACATCTACCATCTAAACATAGTGTCTGAGAGTTAAGTCTCTTGAAAGGGATGTCTAACAAATCCATGTGCTTAGCAAGAAGCTGTCTGGAAACTGTCAGTAGGAGACATTGTATGGGTGTATCTGAAACCCTCCCAACCCCTAGCGCTGATTTAAGGCTTCAGACAGGTGCACATCCATTCTGGATCTAGACCCATCTTGTAAGGGTGGGCACGCACAGCACTCATAAGCAGCACTGCTTCCATCAGGATAGGTACTGTTTTTGCTGTCATAGTCTCTTGGTGAGCCCAGTACTGCATCAAGCAGGAGACTTGCTTTCAATTTTTCCTTTCAGGCCAGGCAAACCCACCTCTCAGGACTATGAAAGCAAGGAGGGAAGGGGAACGTGGGCTGTGGGGTAGGGGTTAAGAGAGGGGAACTGTGGTTTCGGGTCCTGACTCCAAGGCCTGCTTTTATTCTTTTTGTGTTGTGTTTCCCAGGAAAAGGCTTTATGATGTTTGTGTTCAGGCCCATGTGGGGAGGGCAATTGATTTACTCTAGTGACGTCTGTCTCTTTGTTGTATCAATAAAGTTATTTGCACAGAATTCATCTGAAGGAGGAAGTGATCTTGAAAGCTTCTGGTCTAAATTAGAGCTTCCTGCTCCTTTTCCAAACTGAGCCGCTACCTGAGGCTCCCCAAGGCTAGGGGGACCCCATCATGGTGGGTGGTAAGTCCCTGGGGGAGGCAGGAGAAACATCAGTCAGTACTTGTAGCAGATTGCTGTCCCAGTGTGGCAGCATGAGCAGGGCTGACATCCTGGACCCACACATTTTGCATTTGAGCAGGTCATCGCTAGATGATGGAGCAATGCTCAATGATCGTATTACTCTCTACTACAAATTACTAAAAGTTCTCTTTTCACCCTAGACTGCCCAGTACTTCACCGCAACACCTCTTCCATGGTTCTGATGGATAGAAATCGCCTGTGTAAGACTACCCAGCATCAGGCTGCTTCTGAGCTCCAGAAATGCTGAGTGCCGGACTATGGATAGGACTCTGGTTTTGTGCCAACGGCAAGTGCAGTAACGTCCAGTTCTTGGACCCCAGGGTGAGAAGGGTTGTGAGAACATGGAGGGGGTCCGGTAGGGAACTACCAACATGGTCAGGACCTGGGGAGGTGGGCTTATTTAGTCTGGTCAAGAGGAGGCTGAGGGGAAGCTAGCAACATCCCACAACTACTGGAAGAGCAGTTACAGAGTTGTTGGAGTCAGGCTCTTCTCATTAGTGGCAGGTAATAAACCAAGGGGCAGTGACCACACATTGCAGCTTGCAAGGTTCAGATCAGACATTGGGAAACCCTCCCTCCCATGGAGGTGGTGCAGCACTGGGACAGGTTGCCCAGAGAGGTCAGGGAATCTCCCTCCTGGGCGGTTTAGAGGCTGAGGCTCGGTTAGACAAAGCTACAATCAATCAACCTCGTGTACTGTTGGCAATGGCCCTGCTTCAGGGAGGTTTGAACTAGAGACCTCTACAGGCCCCTTCCAACCAGCATTTCAGTCACTCTGTTCATTTCTCGAAAGACTGCCAGCATGCTGTCAGAGTTTTCAAGGCGAATTTCTGGATCTAAATATCTGGTGGTTTTTGTTTGACACAGTAACCCAGATCTAGATGGAAGCTGTAAGCCCCAGCTTACTAGTATGATCTCAATATGAAGAATATTGGTTCGGGGAGTGGAGTGGAAAGGCCCCCTCACCAGGAGGTGGGTGTGAGGGGAGGGAGCTGTTCTAGCAGCCCAAGGTGGCTGGAATTTTGTTTGAACCCACTCCAAATTTTGCAATAGAAGCAAGGCAAAGTTTGCTGTGGCAGCAGAAGGCCTCTTGTTGTGTGTGTGCATGCAGCACTGTGTGCAGGAGGCCCTGGAGCAGTAACAAGTTGCCTCTTTAGCACTTGTGCAGTACAAGTAGCCAGTGAAAGAGAGGTGGGGTGACATGGAGCTATCTTTAATATCTTTTGTGATGTACTGTGTGCCTCCAGGAGGAAGTCTCCTTCCACACTTGCCATCTAGCAAGCTTTTCTGGGAGCGATGAAGCTTGATTCCCCATGGCTTTGTGTCGTCTGGCTGGATCTTCTCTCCTTCGTGTCCTACTTTGTTCCTCTGCATCCCAGCAAAAGGTGAACTCCTGTTCAGGACCTCTCACCTTGGCCCAGATGCCCATGTTCACAGAATTTACAGGAACTTCATTTCCTCGTAATTTTTTTCTTCCTTATCCTTTGTTAAATTTAGCTAGAGAAGCCGAACGTTACTGGGGAGGACTGACAGGMTGAGGAAGAGACTGAGGCTTGCAGCGGGATTGTTTCCTTAGGAGAGGAGAGGAGAGGAAAAAAGAGTCAAGGGAACCCAGCAGTTTACCCATGTCCTCTTATCTTGAACTTAATCATCACAAATATGTCATCATTGCTGAAGTCATAATTAAGTTCAGCATTTTACTGTCAGCATAATTGCATTAACCATCTTCCTTTCTTGCTATGTCTTGAAATACAGTCTGTTTTTTTATAGACTCTCTGCCAAGTTATTCAATTTTAATGCAGTTGGAATCGGGTTTTTAAAATGTACCTTGAACACAGTAAATACACTGAGTTCCCAGGGCCTGCCTTGTTTTTGTGTATGAATGAGATCAACCGAACAAGCCAAGTGTGAAGATGTCGTGTCGTACTGAGCGGCTGTGTACTTGGTGGCAGTGAGCCGGCTCGGTGTCCCCTAGCTGTACTGCAAATGGCTGGTGACACTCCCAACTTTTCCAGGAAGACCTGTAAAAATTTCACATTTCTCTCTTAAAATCCAGGTTGCCAGAAGAGGCTTGTCCTCTAGCGAATTGCATTCCTTCAGCGTAAATGTGTTTTCAAGGCATAGCCTTGTCTTTGAGGAGTTAAAAAGAAAGGGCACCTGGCCCTGCAGGGTGCCGCTGAGGATGTCCCGGGGAGGGGGGGGAGTGTGAGGGGTACCCCCCAGGAAAGCCCGCTTGCCCCTTGGCTGCTTATGAGCTGTTCTGGGATGTGATTTTTCTGGACAGACAGACAACTCCTTCTGCCAGGATAAGCTGTAGCTCAGCAGGGGGCTTTTCTGGCAAATGTGTACAGCTCTAATTAGCCTTTGGTTGGCCTCCAGCATTTGTTTGTTTGTTTGTTTGTTTTTCTTGCACTGAGTCATCTTACTCGTAAGATACAAGCAACACGTCCAGCCAGCATCCTGAGCTGCCCGTTTCAGATGTTACCTGTGTTGTTGCTGATAGAGCCATCCCGTAAAGAAAAGAGGGATAATTCTCATCTGCCCCATTAATGCCTGTCCCCCTTCAAAATCCTTCAGGAAGAAAGCTGGGTTTGTACTATGACTCCCTCTGCTCCCCCCTATACCACAGACAGCCGCATTGGTGTATTAAACACACAGAGGAGCTGAGGTGCAGAGAGAAAATCACCTGGTCTGTTTTCCCTCCCCACATGCCGGGATTGTGAAGAATAGAGACGTGCTGCTCTTCTGGCTGCTGGACCTCAGACACCTGAGGAACGATGGTGGCCAGACTGCCGAGGGAAGTGAGGGTGTCTGGAAGGGGGTCATGCACACTGCCGGGTCCTTGGGGTGAGGGCAAGAGTGGTCTCTTCCAGATTACATCCTCTAGAGACTCAGGAGCTACTGTGCATGCTGTTTCCAAAAGGACTGATAGTCTAAACCTGTGCTTGCTGCAGTGTGCAGGGAGGTGAGGCTTAGAAGAGCATGCAGTGCTGGCCTGCTGCTGGCTGGCCTTGTTTGCTGTAGTCGGTATTCGAGTGCACTGGCTTGCTTTGTGTGACACAGGACCAGGAGGAGTTGCATTGTCTGCCCATGAGCTCTCAAAAATTGCATCTGTTGTTGCAGGAGATGACAAGAGGAAAAGCAAAGAGGAGGTAACCTGCCCCTTCCAGAGATATGCAGCAGATCATAGGACCGGACTGCATCCCCAGATCATGGGCCATCCGTGAGCCACATATTTTGATCAACCACATCCTGCATCTTATGGGAACTCTGGAGATCACACCAAGTAGGTGAACTTTGGAAGTGCGATGTGAATTCATTGCTACCCTTATGATCTGATTGAGTTACCCTTTGCTTGCAAGCGTACCAATGATACTTGTGAAACCCTATCCTCTATCAGGGCTTCCTTACTGCTGGATTGTTTTGTTGGAGCACTAAAATTGGATGTCTCGTCTTCTGTCTTGTGGCAGCCGTCTCTTTTGTTGGATGATTTGTCAGCTGCTGTCTGATGTCCATCCTGCCATTCCTTCCCCTCTTCCAAGAGAGCCATTGCATTACAGCGGCAGTCACACCTCTGTGTATACGATGCCATTGATAAATTCCAGTCTGGCTCAAGCAGGAGGCATGGTCCTGAGACAGCTCTTTTGAAGGTCTGCCGTGATCTCTCCCTGCCGGCTGGCTTGGGGGTATGTTCTGTATTAACGCTCCTTGATCTGTCTGCCAGTTTTGACACTGTCGACCGGGGTGTCCTGGTGGAATGCTCTGAGCAGATGGTGCATCTGGCTGGGGCTGCTTCAGGTTGATTCAGATCATATCTTGGGGAGAGCTGCTCATCTGCACATTCCATTCCTTCCACAGGGTTTCTGTCTGCTGCGTGGCTCTCTGAGGGGACCCTCCCATTTTAGTGTCTATTGATTTATTTTGGCTAAGCTGATTAAGCATACACTCACTTCTGGCTGCCTTCAGGCACTCCCCACACTCCCTGCTCCTTTCCCCAGCCTGTCACTCCAGCAAAGCAGGGGCATATTTGCAGCTTTTTTGAGAATACATCAGTGCAAGTAGTGTTGGTCTTGGTGGGTTGGTGCCCTAAGAGATCCAAGCAATGCCCAGCCTGTCTTAGAAAGGGAAGGGTCTGAGTGTCTCCCCTGTGTACATTGCTCCAGATGTGCACACCTGGCTACTAATATATCTGCTTCTATCTCTGCCACAGTGCCAAATCTGAGTGGTGCTGTCAGCCGGTGACTGATTTGATTGTTGTGCCAGGCTCTGTCTGCTGTTGAAAATCCTCAGGGGATGTTAGCTCCTAGGGTCACTGTCTGATGGAGACATGCCAGCAGTCCCAAATTCTCAGGCTGTACGGTTGCTCACTTATCACCTGTTTGTTGGTATAGCGTGGGGGAATTTTTGGCTCTCCATAGTATTTGGATGCGGTTCTCTGCTTCGCTGTACACTTTAGTGGTGTAACATTACAAGGATTGACAGACCAGTATACACCTTTGGGCTTTAGACGTGTGTAAGAGCTGTGGCCAGAGAAAACAGCCCTTTTCTGAATATAGCGAACAGAAGTTACTTGGGCTTGAGTAGGCCTATTTTATATATAGTGCTTTTGTTCTTTAGTTTGCAAATACTGTCATCTAAATATTTCCATAGACTGGAAAAGTGAGGTGGAGAAATGACATGGCTTCCCCCAAAGTCACACAGTAAACAGCTGGCAGATGTAGTAACGACCCAGCCCTTCTGTTGCCCTACCCACTGGACTGCATTGCCGCTGTACTTTTCCTTCTTAAGACACGGCTCATGATATTCCTTTATGTATATTCCCTTCCCTTGTTCTTTCTTCTTTCCAGCCTGTGGGGCGAGGTGGAAGGGGGATGGATTTGGAAAGACTGGGTTGCTGAGCTCCATCTGGAAGACAAAGCTCCACAACTCACCCTATTTGTGAACACCCCACTCAAAGATTTCAACAGATGAGCCAGCCTTTAACAGGAATAAACTTGGTTGGTATATTCTTACCATCTCCAGTACTGGGCTAAAAATCCACCTTCTCCCCAAAGGTGACAAACGCTGCCAGTCATCACGCCTTGTGTCCGTGCTACGCAGACCCTCATGACTCAGAGCAGCGATTTCAGGATGAAACTCCAGAGGTTTCTTCTTTATGGGCTACACATTGTACCAGAACTTTATCATGAGCAAGGCGATCCTAGCCCGTCTATCGTTACATTCCCCACCTGGAATTCACCATGCAAGCAATAGCGGCATAATAAAAGCCAACAGACAATCTGGTTGCTTGGCTCGGCTTTGAAGTGGCAGCGTTTGGCGCTTTGCCACGCTCCTGTCAGGGCTCCACCGTGCATCCGCCTGGGCCGTGGGGTGAGCAGGTGGGTTTGGGTGCTGCGCAGCCCCTGCTCTCCAGGGCTGGAGCAATAGGCGGCTGGGTGGAAATAAAGAGACCCTGTTTGCATCCCCGTTGCAGGACACGCTGCAGCGGGGGCTCAGCCCCTCTCAGCAGGGGATCCCCGCACCCTTGTGGCGCAGGTCCATGGGTGCTCACCCGTTTCACCCTTCATGCAACCACTTCATTTTTTTCTTTCAGTTTGCCCCATTGTTTCTTCGTGAAATCTGTCTCCTAAAATGGCACTAAAGGTACACACTGGAATCAGCAGACCCTCTTGAAATCTTCATGCATCAGCTCTGCCTTTAAATTAGCTGTCGTCCCATGGAAATCTGTGTAGTGTTTGTCACGCCTCCCAGGGGGACGTATTTTGGCAGCTTTACTTCTGAATCTTCTTTTACCTGGTGTTTCACTGAGTCTAGCTTCGCTATATTTAGCAGGACTTCGTGTGGACTAAGTGCTGCACACTGTAATATGGCTGAATCTGGCCTGCTCCAAACAAACCTGGGCCATTACTCTCTATTGCCCTTCAGTGTAACTCTGCTGCATAAAAGCCGGTCCTGTGATGGTCTGAAGCCCGGGCAGGGTCTGGAGCTTGGCACGATTGCCTTTCACACTTGATGCAGAGTGCAAAGGAGGATAGGGGAGAAACCGATCATTCAAACAGCAATTAAAAATACCCGGGGGAAAGTTTGTGAGCTTTTGTTTGGGGTTGTGTGAGATAACCTCTTGCTTGCAATTTCGAGGAGAACAGGGCAAAGTACTCCCTGCCTCACGCACGCCGGCGCAGGAGCAGGGGTGAGGGGCAGTGCCAGCCCAGGAGGTGGGGAGAGCGCTGCAAATGCAGGAGACAAGCAAAGGGAAAATGAGTTACTCCAGCAGCGTCGCAGAGGAAACCAGCAGCAGAGCTGAGGGCAGGGCCCAGCTGTCCTGCGTGGTGGTGCGGGACTGCGTGTTCTCCCTCAGGACACTGAAGGGTTGCTCTGTTCTTGAATGACACTGTTTCTCTTTCTCCAGATCATAAACCAGAATGGCATCTGCACGCAATCCCTCCACCCAGCCCACAGCAGCCAGCTCCTGCTCTGTACAGAGATACCAGCCAGGGCCACGTATGCCCGCACTGCCTCAGAGCAGCTCACCTGGGCTGAAATTTGGCTTTGCTCAGCTTTTAGAGGCATCAGTTGCTCTTGCAATCAGTGCTTGCAGCCAAGCTGTCAGCTGTGGGTTTGTTTCCTAGAGCTCATTCAAGTGTGATTTCAGGGTTTCACTAGGCTTTTGCAAATAACACACTGACTTGAAGGGAAGAAGGAAGAGATGCAGCTTTAGGAGAAGAAAATACCTGTGGGCATGAATGTTTCGGTAGCTGCCTCCCAGAGAAGCTGGTCTGCACTGGTAAAAATCCCTCCACATGTGCCCTTCCTTTTCAGAGCCCAGCAATTGCATCTAGTGTTTGCCCTAGCTGCTGAGCAATTTTGGGTTATCCTATACTCGGTATATTTACCTTCCAGACGGTCTGGGATGCAGGGGACATGCAGCAGCTGTTGTACTGTGGTGTTGTACAAACACAAGGCAGGTGTTAGCTGGCATCCTGGCTCTCGTATGTTGAGTGCAATTGCCGGAGCTGCCATGTCTCCACCAGCTGGGCGAGTCCCCGGTGTATTCTTGTGGATATTGGATTCCCGTAAATATAGATTGTCATACTGCACCAAAATGCTCTCCCCGTCAGGATATTCCCCACCAGTTACTGCTGTGGATGAGCCCTTCGCTGCACTCTGATTTCAGATACTAGCAGGGAGGTGTTGCAAACCCTGCCCCCACCGAGGCTCTCCAGCAGGCTGTCCGAGCGGGCATGGGGAGCTGGACTGTAGGGCTTTGCAGACCAGTTGCCCCCTCCGATCCCAGTTTGGAAAGGGCTGCCCGTGGTCAGTACCTCAGCAGGCTCTGGCTGCATTTGACATTTCTGACTCCTGTGCTCTGGGGTCGGGATGTGGGGTTGCTCAGAGCAGGTTGTTCCTAAGTGGAGCACAACCCGTGTGGGGAAGTCTTTGTTGATGGCAGTCATTCCCATGCTTGTTTTTCTCACAGATGTCTTGTACGTGTATTATTTTTGGCCTCCCAAAGCAGGTTTGGTGGTCAGCGATGCCAAATTTACATGTGAAAGGAGGTCTTTCAAAGAGACCAGCCTGGAGTTTCTCCTCCCCTGGCCTGCCTGTGCTGTGCCTCCTCCAGAAGACACTTCACCTCCTTTTTTGTAAATCTGTGTTCATGTAACACAAATGGAGAACCTACCCAGAAAGCAAGTAAGGGTTCCCCATGGGCTGAGTTGTTGTAGGCAGCTGGGGAGTCATGGATCTGGTAAAGGGGTTTGTCGTGCAGACAGTGGACCAGATCAGAATCCCAAATTCCCCTGGACTGGGGAAAGGGGGTAGATGAAGTGCCAGAACTCAACTCTGCAAACAGCTTTTCTCCCCTGTGAATAGCCACTGCTGATGTGAGCTGAGAAGAGCTTGCAGTCACCAGGCGGACGAGGTGAGATACACTCCTGTCCAGGGGCAGATCTGTGAAGGAGGATAACACAGTGGGAGCACAAGGTGTGGCAAAATTGCCAGAGAAAATGGTTCCTGGGAGTCAAAATGGGAGTTCCTGCGTGCTGCAGGCATCAAAGCAGCCCCCTGAGTGCAGGTGGGAGCCTGAGCCGGCCCCCGCGCCGTGGCCAGACTCCACATGCCTCTGGTTTTCTTACTCATGCCTTAATCTTTTTATTCCCTTGGGGAAACTCATAAAAGTAATTGTAAAAGCTTTGGCAAGACAGTGGGAGGAGAGGGGAAGCGCGGGGGAGATCTCTGCCCTGGCTGCTCTGTCAATGCCAGCAGCTGCCCCAGGCAGAGCTCCCCCCCTCCGTGGGGCACCCATGTAGGGGCTTTGTGTCTGTTCTCACCCATCTCCTTCCTCTTAGCTGTGCTGGCTGGTCAGGAAACCTCCCCTGGAGAGAGCGGAGACCATGGAACCAAAATACAGGCTCTCACCATGTCAGGTGTCCTCACCGATGGGCTGCTAAAGGTGGAGGAACACCTCTGGAGAAATGCTGCTGCAGAGACCAATGCCGTGGCTGTGTCACCCTGAGATGGCAATGCACCCTAGAGGCAGGCTCTTCTGGAGAACGTCTCCTTTGTTTTGAGGCTGCACCATCACTTGGAAAATGAGATTAGGGCAAATATGTTTTTATATCCCCCAGACAAGAGCACTGAGCTGCTAAGTATTTGATACATCAGAGTGATTGGTCTCGAAGCTCTCCACCCACCGTGGCAACGAGCAGCTAAGCCAAGGCGCTCAGCATCAGGAAATGCCTCATAGCACAGCGGTCTTTGAAGGCAAATGTGACCCTTTGATTGACAGCCCTAAATCTGACTGGACTTAAAATAGGAACCTCAGCACTAGCTCTCTGAAATTCAAGTCTCCATAATCTTCATTTTTTTGGCCCTGCTTAATCCTGATTTCAATATATAGGGATTGTAATTAGGCAATCTGCAAATGGAAACCATAAAAAAAAAAGGGTAAGAGGGAGTGGTGTGCTGTGGAATAACAGCTCCATGCTCACTCCTTTTGCTCTTTCCCTGGCCCATTAGAGGTGGGATGCTGTGTTAGGTGGGCTCCTGCTCTCATCTGAAGTGATTCTTATGCTCTTACATCCTGACAGGTATTTCAAGTAATGGTGCAAACAGGGAAAATTCCTGACTCTAACCTGGCTGTTAGACACCAAACACCCCTGCACACATAAATACCACAACTCGGAGGGTCTCCAGGCCATCAGTCCCAGAGTAATTGTGGCCAAAGCCTCGTGCTAAGAGCTCTCCTCTGCTTCTCTGTCTTCCTCCATTTCCAGCTGCCTACAGCATATTTGATTGTTTGCCTCAGCCAAAGCACCTTCAGCCTTAAGCTGCTTCTGTATTTCACCCCAGAGATGGGAGCTTCCCACTGGCAGTTGAAATAGTCCTTTGTACTGGCTTTGCAGAGGACCCCTGGATCAAACAGCCTCACACTTTCAAGTCTGGTCAGTGCAGGACATTGGTGGCAAAGGTTGGTTTGTTTGTTCGATTTTAATTATGCTGCTTCACTGCAAAATCCCTACCAGTTATACCAGCATAAAAGTGTTGGGTAAATGAAGCTGATTTTGCTTGTCTGATGTGTTGATTCCATTGGTGGATTTTGCTGTGGCGGGGAGTTTTGCCAGTATAGCTGCACCAGCAAAACTGGTAAGTGCAGGTGAGAGGAGCTGGATGCACATCAATTGATTGGCAGCCAATACACCGTATCTCCTCATTCAGTCGCTGCTGGCTCAGTGATATGAAGAGCGAGGGTGTTTGCTTCCTAAGCCAGCATTCAATCCATTGTTGGTAAGGCATGGCCAATCCCTGCTCATATCTGGAAGCAGGAATGTGTGGTGGGCTTCACATTATTGGGAGCAGAGTATTCTTCAGGGAACTCAGCGTGTGCGTGTGTGTGGACCCATGCTCACGTGCCCATACGCCATCGTACCTTGAGGTTGAGGGTTTCTCTTGAGAGTGCCTCAGAGCCAGGTATTTCAGCATGCAAAGCCTGAGCTGAGCTCTCTGTAAAACCTGGCTCCCCAAGTATGCAATGAGCCCTCCAACAGTGCTGTGCCGTGGCCTCTCGCCGTGGCCTGGAGGTCTGCATGGGCTGATTGCAGGCAAGCCTTTTGGCTGATCGTTTTTGCTACCTTGACTTGCATTCAAGCACTTTGAGAGTCATCTGCTGGGGAGCCGCCAGTCACATGCTGCTTCTGTTTGGGTCTGGGTCATGCACAGACATGCAGAGGAAAGCATTCCTCCCCTCCGCCTCCTTATCTCCCCCGGAGGAATGCAGCATCTCCTTCATTTAATGTATACACACTGTGCTCTGTCGCTAGGAATGGCCAGGGCAAAACAACCTTTTGAAATGACTTTTTTTGGGTGGTGGAGAGGGGGATGCTAAAGAGGAGCTGATGGTTTTGAGGGTGCTGGAGAAGGAGGGAAGCATGGAAATAATTAGCATTTTTATCCTTCTTTTTCCTGAAAATGGTGGTCCTCCTGCTCTTACACCTATGAAGTGTTCCTTCAAAAAAGGTGAGGTCCCTTCTTCACAGCAAACAAGCTGCATAATCTCAAAGTCATTTCATCCTGCCTGTGAGTGCAGTAAATCTTTGGAAGCCTGAAATGAAATCTGCCCTGTCTTCCCACCTGTGCCAGCTTAGCTGTCTCTGTGCTGTGTGTGAGGGGCACACCAGGAGCTGATCTCTGACTCCTTCAGAACACCTGGGAAGCCAGGACACACCAAAAAATGCCACGGTAGGACTCTGATGGCAGCGTGTACAGGGCGATTTGCTGCTCGCCTTATGCTCCATTTATTTCGCTGTCTGTGGTTGTTTCCCTCTGCTCTACTGCCATGGGTTTCACCACTGCTTTGGTTCTTCTGCCCTCAGTATTGTTGACTTTATTGTGGAAAAAACATAGGGATGCTCTTGGAGAAGCAATTATTTTGTGTAGTGGTTTTAGTCTCCTCATGTTTTGCTGCCTCCTGATCTTTCTGTTTCCTAAGTAGTCTGACAGATACTGCTTTATGTGTATGTATATAGGTATGTACAAACATGCATGCACATACACCTGTATGTACATATATATACACACAGAGCGATGCACACATATGGATATATATGTTGAGCCAAACTGTCTTAGTTGTTGAGTTACTGCAATGTCCCTTAAAATGAGTGTGTATTGCCTTCACGTATTTATTGAGAGGGGCTTTTCACATATATTTGAAGGAATTGTAATAGGTGGCAGCAATGTACCAGTGGCGAGCGCAGAGCCCTGGCATGGCTAACCACCACCAGGTCAGCCCTGCACCACGCAGCAGTGCAGACACCTGGGGACTCGATTCAGCCACAGATGTTCCGTGACTCTGAGGCAGCCAGAATCTGCTCCTCCTCAGCCCTTTGCCTCTCTGTGAAGAGGTGACAGGGCTGAAAAGAGTATTGTCAAAGCCATGAAAGCACGGCTGGGACATCGACATCTTGCCTTTGAGGAGGTAGATATTGTCCACCTCATTGTGGTTCACGTCCCAGCTGGGGAAGGACTCGGGACCTCTGGCTGGGCACGGCAGAGAGACACATGGGCGCTGGAGTGAGCCTGCTCTTGTTCTAAAACATACAGCTCATGTACGTGCTCTCCTGGTTCATTTTTCTCTCTGCATTTCATCTTTGACTGATGAAAGCCACTAAAAACGGTGTTTCTGATTTCAGGCAGAATCCCGTGTAAACGGAGAATTCTGTCCTCTCAAGCCAGCAGCAGTCAGTCTGACCAAGGGGGACGTTACAGCCCATGTTTGCTCCTCTGCCATGGGTGCCTTCCCGATGCCTACCTCAAGCTCCCTGTCCTCTCTCAGAATCCACCCTGACCACGCGAACGGTTGCAGAGGTACGCGGTGTGGAGCAGAAACCTGCTTTCCCATGTGGCCCCCGCTGCTCATGATGGGACCCCGTCCGGCTGAGGACAGGTAGGTGCTACCCAAAAGCATCTCAAGACTGTTGGCCCAGTGGCCCTTCGGGTAGAGGGCTGTGGTCTTGGCAGGCAGATGCCTTCCCGCTCAGACTTGCTTCCCGATCCCCAGGAGTATTGCGGGCTGGCTTTCTACACACAGCTGGAGCAGTGCCTGCCCCGCGTTTAGGGAAGGAGGGCTGTCTGGGTGCTGGGTGAGGCCTCTTTGATCTGCATGCCAGGAGCTGGATATAGACACAGACAGCTGGATGAAAGGTGAAAGGTGTGTAAACCCCACCCCAAGGGACTAGGATTAAAGCTGTGAAACCAAAAGTTTATGGAAACACTTTAGGCTTCATCTGGAGTAGCCATGTTTCCCTCCAAAATCAGTGGGAGTTGAGAGATCATAGGCTTCAACGCTACTGGCGTTTCATTTTGGAGCAGTCATGTGGTTTTGAAGCAAATTTCCTAATTGTCCTCACTCTCTGCACACTGTATCGGTTGGCGGCACAGTTTTTGTGCACACAAACTGGGTTCATTTTGGGGGAAACTAGATCAGAAGTTCTGCTCTGAGCTTGCACCAGATGTACTACGACTGCGGAGGAGGACATGGTGGTTGGAAGCAGCAGCTGGTCTTCTGGGCAGCTGTGAACCACATGCATGTCCAGGGGTTTGGTCCAGGTGACTAAGTCTAGCTGGAAGTAACATCCTTGAGCAGCATACATGATAGATGTAAGAGCCCCAAAACCAACTGCTTCAGCCAGCTGATCTCCTCTATCACACACAATTATCTGCTGATGTAGACACTGCCCTTGAGCTTATGTGACCTTGAGCCCTTGGTGAGTAGCAGCCTCAAGTGGGTGTTGAAGTTTAGCTCTCCAGGGACCATAGGTCATCACGCTTGTGTCCCACACCTACAACTGCAGTGTGGCCTGCACTGAAGTGTTTGCAGGCTCCACTCTGCCGGGGCGAGGGCTRAGTATTCCCCCTTTGCAGTAGGGTCAGCATGGGCCATCAGGAAGAACATAGGCTGCTGTTTTATACATTACGTGTTTCAGGGAATGGCCAAAATGGTTTTCTTCCTCCACCTCTGTCTGCTGAGACCTCCATCAGGACAGATGCTGGGGTTTCCCTGGGGTTGCTGCGGTCTGGGAAGTAATTGCAGCCACCCTGGGATCCCTCGGGAAGGCCCCTGCCACCCTCTCCTGTTGTAAAAGCTCCTCCACTGCAGAAGACCAGGGTGTGGGAGGCGATGGGCTTGTTTGTTGGAAGCGTTTTGTTGGGAGGTGAGGTGCACCAGCCTGCCTCACTGCTGGCAGTACTGCTGGCTGATGTGCTCAGCTGCCAGCTGCGCCAAAGCCGGGCTGAGCAACCTGACCAGGAGCTGCGCTGTGCCAGGGAATACACCTGGGAGCACCTCCAAGCTCTCCGCCTTTGGGCTCTGTCCTTCGGCTATCACCAACCTGGGTATGGCACCATAACAGCATGAGGCAGCGCTCAGAGCAGTGCCAGTTTCCCTGCAGCTGTCAGAGGAACAGCTGGAACAGACAATGTCTCTTTTCAGGCTTAATGCCAAGGCTTCCCCGCTCCTTCTTGCCCAGCTGCAGGTATCACCTCAACTCACACGCTTTCTGAATGAATCACTAGTGCCCGGAGTGACCAGGCACCACCTCCAGCAGGAAGGGGCAGAGGTGCTGAGCAGAGCCTGCTACTCACGGGCATTGCCTCCCAGCCTGTTGGTAAGGGGCCAGGGCTGGAAAAGATTCCTTGTGGAAGAAACAGAGGGTCACTCTGCAAAAACAAGGCATCTCCCAGCCACAAATTAATCTTCCCAAGCACGGCTTCATGCTTTCGTGTTGCCTTTATGTCAGCTGCAGGAGGACAAGCATTGTCTGATCTGGTGGGGGATGTGCACTTCAGCTGGCAGGGTGACTTCAGACAGGACTGATGCTGTGCATCGTGTGAGCTGGACAGTGTTGATGAGGTAGCAAGAACTGGGTTGACTGTACCATTGCCAACACAAGGGCAGAACGGTAGGAGGGCAGTTAGGTGATGGTGGGGGGTGTGGATCAGACAAGGCTGAGAGCAGCGGGACGGCTGGGCCAGACACTGCCCGCACTGTAGGGAAGGCTCTAGTGGTAGCAAGGGTATGTTTGTATGGAGGGGCTTTGAAGAGGTGAGTGCTGGAGTTGGGAAGACAGTGGAGAAGTGATTCATATGACAGTTGGAGAGATGCTTTTCAAGTCCTGCCTCATCTCTTTAATCTGTGCAACCCCTGGCATCTTGCTAGTGCTTTTCATGTAGAGATCTCTGAGATGAATACAATCATCACCCCCAGGTAGGAGACTGGAAAAATTCAGGTGTGGAGCAAGTGGAGGTGAGAGCTTAGAACAAGATCAGCTGTCTCGTGGGGCCATGCTTAGCTGCTGCCCCACACTAGGCTGCTGTAACCGCATCTGCTCTGAAAAACCACAGAGCAATCGACACCAAGTCCAAAGCCACGGGTGAGATAAGCTATACTGGTAGACTTTGGGCTTTCCTCTAGTGTCTTGGGTCTGTGTTGGAAAGCGCTCTCTGCTCATGGGTTCTTATGGATGAGGGAGGACAAAGCCTTGGACTGCCGCAGAGGTCTTCTAATAGGTGTGTGCTCATGTGTGCAGTGTCAAACTATGGGAAACTCTGGGAGGCATTGGTCTCCTTTTCCCCAGAGGATTTTGACAGCAACGTGTCTGGTTTGGAGAACCAGTCTGTCCAGGTATTGCTTTCATTGTGTTCAATGGTCTGGACGGTTCTTCTATCACGCCTATCAAAATAATATCTCAGCACTTTTCAGGAGTGCATGAGGTGATGCGATTACTATCCCATGCGGATTGCTTGTTCTCACAGCCTCTCCAGTGGGAAGAGTGCATATCTTAAAGTGCTTGGCTTTGTACTTTAACACTCACGTAGGCTAACTAGGGTAGGGCAGGGGAAGGGCAGGGGGCAGAGAGGTTTGAGGTTATGTGGTTGTTCCTGAGCGGTTCTTCCCACAGCCCCAGAGGGACCCAGGAAAGTCCCAGCTCCTGCACAGTGATGCTCTGCCCTTGCTGTGGGAACTCCTCTGTCCTGAGGAGCTCAGCCATGGTTCTCCTGGCTCACTTCACTGTCC
The DNA here is from genome assembly GCA_035582835.1 of Phoebastria nigripes. Classification (NCBI taxonomy): domain Eukaryota; kingdom Metazoa; phylum Chordata; class Aves; order Procellariiformes; family Diomedeidae; genus Phoebastria; species Phoebastria nigripes. The sequence goes on along the minus strand of JAYKAV010002497.1, from coordinate 354,914 downwards.
TGCCAAACATCTGCTCTTCTGAACTGTGTGGAAATGCTTATTTCTCTCTTTCTCCCTTCTTAGTCCATAGGAGGTAGAAAGAAACAGCTTGAGCAGTAATGGGAGATGGTGTGACCATGAGGAGAGGTTGCTGAGGGAAAGCTAAGCTGTTTGCTAAGTTCAGTTTTGCATGTGGCTTGTGTTGCAGAAGGTTACCTGCTCCCTGGCATGATCCATACCCCATGCACTGGCTGTCTGAGACAAAAAGGAGTGGCCTTCCAGAGCCACTCTGGGTTTTTTCCTCACCTTGTAGTTTTGTGGTTGTGTAGGGCTTGCTTCGGGCTTTACAGTTTTTCAACTGAAAAACATTTTTACTGGAGCAGCCTGGAGCGAAGGGTGAGGGATGTACAGGGGCAGGAAGGTGCTTCCAGTAGGGTTTGCTCCATTCCCTTCCCACCAAAAATGATGCTCATGGCCCAGAATGGTATGAACTCCACCTCCCTATGGGAATGCATCTCCTGGTGAGCACTGTGGCTTTGGAAAACACCAACATCTCGGCTAAAGGTGGGGGAGCTGCAGTGTGCTGTCTCGGGGGTCAGTGATGCTGTGGCTGTGACAGATGTCTCCTCAGGGGCTGGCCGGGTCCCCGGATAATCCTGTTAGGGTGCTGTGCAAAGCCCAGCTGCTGGTGGCTGGGCTGCGAGAGCGAGCGGGGTCCCGATGGAGCCTGTGCAGGAGGGCAAAGTGGACGCCACACCAGGACTGTGGAAATGGCTGCATGGTTTATGTAAAGCCTTATTTCATATAGCTGACTAAGTCCTGTGCTTTTAAATACACAGGGTGTGCCAGGAGCGTGTGAGAGCTGCCGTAAATGTCCGTATCAATAGAGGATAAAAGTGAAGAGGCGAGCACTTCATTAGACGGCTATGAAAGGCAGTAAACTGCCTCTTTACAGCACAGGACAGCATTTCTGATGGGGTAGCAAGACTGGCCACTGGGTTTCCCCTCTCTGCAAACAAATTTACAGCTGAACTATTTGGGCCTGTTACRCAGAGAAAGTTTCAGGGCTGCGGGCTGAGGGTTTAAAACAAGGTTGCATGGTTATGCCAATTTGAGTGAGAAGTCATCCTACAGCAGACTTCTGCTGTGTGGGTATGCTCAAGGATGAGGGGTGCTGGGTAGGGGCAGATGGAGAGAGGAGAGGATTTTAGGAAGCTCCTAGGGAAGGAAGGGATAGCTCAGCAGTGGTTTCTCCATCCTGCCTCTTAGCCCAGCAAAGCCGCTCCCTGCTGACCAGCTTTCCCACAGCCACAAAGTTTCTGCCCTGCCATTTCCCCTGGCCTCCTCAGGAAGGAGACCCTGGAGAAGAGGCATCGTTCCCAGCTCTCCTCGAGGGCATTTGCTGTTTGGCAGAGCGGAAGGGACATTCCTCCAACCCCAAAGAAGAGCCCCTTTGAGCTGTTTCTAGAGGACCAGATCTCTCTGTGGCAGCAGATGTGGGATCGATTGAAGAATTCCATTTGCTTGGTGGTGTTAGCCATAGAAAACTTGATAAAAATGCTCTAACATGCTTTTTAACTCCAAATGTGCAATAGGATTTGTGACACCTAATGCAGGGACCACTGGAGAGTCTCAGAAGCAGAGCGAGTTCCCAGGCTCTGGTAGGTCTGCGGTGATGCCTCGGGCAGCAAGCCACATTCTCACCAGAGCTGCAATTTATAAATGAAACATCTCAGCAGTGCAGATCAGATCCAGGGCTGGCTTCAGCTTCTGCTGCGTTATTCATGAGTATGTGAAAGCTCTGAAAAATGTGACAGACTTTGGGTTAGGTTCTCAACACAACATTACTTCTCATGAGATGAAATATGAGCGTGTCCCTGTTAAGACAGGAATGTATACACTGGAAGCTGTGAGATAATGGCATATATAAAGGGAAACTGAAGTCTTTGGTGTTCTGCTGTTGGTGGGTTTGTTTTCACTTTCCTCCCAAGAGGAGCACTTTGCTAGTGAGCTACAAGCACTCACAGCCACGGCAGTGTGGTTCAAATCAATTTGAAAACATTTTGCCCCAGAACTGGTTTTGCATGGGGTTTTGCACGGCTGCTTGCTTGTGAGTGCGGAGGATTAGGAGCCCCTCCACGGCTCCTGGAGAGGTCATGCCGGCAGCCCGGAGTCTCCTCTTTGCCAAAGTGAGCACTCAATGAAGAGGTCAGCTGAAAATTTGGCTCGTGTTCCCTTTTTAAGCAGCGTGCTCAGCCCTCTTGGGTAATGATCCGCAGGGGCTCAGCACCACTCCTAAATCCGTAAAGCATTTTGGCCTGGTTGCTGTGGGTGGCTGGGACTGTGTGGGTCAGAAAGAGGTTGTTCCACTGCCCTCAGGGTGGGAAGAGGAGTAAGGGAAAAGGCAGGGATGCTTGGAGGCCCCGAGGGTTGTGTGTGTCTGGGAGAAGACAGCATGGCAGGGCCGTAAGTTCTCTTACATACTCGTGAGCCTCTGTACTTTCCTAATGGGAAAGGACTTGGTCCCTTTTTCTGAGAAATAAGTGGGAGTTTTCCTGTTGGTTTCCATGAGAGCTGGTCTGGGAGCGCAGTTTCTATAAAGGGAGCTGCTATGCACGTGGGTATTTTGTCCACCTGGGCTTACGTTATTATATAAATCTGTAATTGCTTTGTGTTAAAGGCACGTGGGGGTCCTGGGCCTCCGGTCCGGCCTTCCCCACATCCCCGTGTACATAGCAACTGGCCTCTGCTTTTTAATGCTCCATTCACAAATACGCGTCTGGAACAGCACTTTGGCAGGGGACAAACAAAGCCCAGATGTGCACCAGGCTGTCCCAGCCCTGCGTGTGCTGGGTGAGATGTGATGCATCTTGTGACCGCTTCTAGCAAACAGGTCTGTTGGGCCATGCCCCTGCTGAGGAATCTGGTCTGGGTGCTTGTCTTGGCTGTTTCCAGTCTGCATATGAGGTGAAGACCTGGGTGTGCAGCATCCCCACCATCTGCGCCTCCAAACCCCTAGTGCCTTGGGCATGCAGTCCCAGGTGGGAACGGTGGTGCAGTCTTGAAGGTGCCTCGTCTGGGTGCTGGGGGACCGAGCCCTGGGCTGCGCTGTGGCACGCCCGACAGCCAAGAGACACAACTGCCGGCACCTGCTGCAGATGTGAAAATAGCATCTGTATGGATCCTGCTACTGTGTCCAGAGCGTGTGTGATGGTGCAGCTTCAAACGCCGACTTATGAGGACAACGTTATCTACTCTGCATTAGCCAGCTGGCTGGGAGAGCTTCTCTGTGCCTCCTTTTTCCTGGGGAGAAGATGGTAGTAGCTGGCAATGTGTTTTTCAGTTGTCAGCRGACAGGTGCCTATATTGAAGAGCAAAGTATTATTGCTCTTGTACAGCCCTGGTTTTGGTAAAACCGGATGGGTCTGAAGTAAATACAGAGTTCCTTTGTCAAACATGCATAATAGCTAAAATTCATGTATATGAAATGCTATGAGTAATCTTCTGCCTTTCTAAAGAAATGTTTTCTTTACTGAAAACTAGTGACTCACAATGGATTCCTGCAGCATTAGTTGGATACGTGACAGGGAGATCATAGAAAAGGTCACCATCGGTTCGAAATGAAGGCAATGAAAAATGCGTGTCTTGTACTAAAACTGTTCCTGGAGATTGTTGGCCAAGTATTGCAGTCTCACTTTTCTATTTTTAAAACTCTCTCGCAAACTGCTATGTGACCCTTCACTCCACACCCACAACAGAAAAAACCTTACTGATTAGAAACAGGAAATAATAAAACTCACTAACCACAAAGTATTTTCAAATGTGCAAAGTAAACGAGCAGACATGGTGAGAAATACATATTTCCCACTGATCTCTTTTCAGCACAGTAACCATAGCTGATAATTATAGTCACTGGGGATTTACAGCTTTTAGGGGGAAAGTATGTTTTTAAGTTGATGCTGTCAAACCATAGTAAAATATTTTCATCACAGCCTCTCCCAGCATGACAATAGGGTGACCACAAGTGCCATGAGATGCATTACTGACACCATCTAGAAGTAAATAAAAACTTCAGGCCCCATCTGCTCCTCTTATCTGCCTTACTGGTGTGCAGACCCCAGTGCTGGGCAATGGAGGTTCCTCTGGTGGGTGCAGCCATGCGGGTTTGTGTGGCATGGGGGCTTTATCTAAACTCAGCAATATGCATGATAATATACTGGGAAGGTCTTTAATGTCTTTCCTCTTCCAGGATTTTGCAGTTTGCTTTGCCTGAATGTTTTCCCTGCCTGTGAGTATTCTGTGTGCTTTGCTGTGGCTGTTTGCTCGGGCTGGCCCCAGCTCCCACCCTCATCTGGATTTTTGTGGTGGGATGCTTTGGATGTATTTTCTGTATTGGTGGTCACTCCGGAGGTCCCATCAGTAAAGGGGGAAGTCCTAATTTTCGGGCAGAGGGTGGAAACTGAGGTTGCGGTAAGATCTGTGCAATTCTGTGTCTTTACCTGCCTTCTGACCCCACGGTTGAAGAAACCTGCCGTGCCTCCGCGCAGTCATGTGTAGGCCAGTTGTTTCTCCTACCACCCTTATGCCACCACTCCTAATGGCTTTTCAAGAGGGCTGGATAAAAGGGAGAGCTTCACAGAAAAAGATGCTAAACACAGAGGTGATGGTTTTCGCTCCTTCGGCATATCATCAAATAGATCTCGCTGCATAATGAGCCCCTCTGAACTGTGGGTCCATTAATTAGTATGCACGGTGTTTGTTTAGGAGCTCCTTGCTCTTTTATTTTAACTGTGAGGAACTTTTAACTGCCTTTGAGATGAAAAACTGGGACCAAATGTTGCCAACAAGCCGAGCAGATTTGTCCCAGTCTCCTTGGTCCAATTTGCAGGGAATTTTACCTTCTGCCCTTTAGATAATCTCTGCAATTCCCTTATAAGTAAAAGCTAAAGCATTGATCCAGGCTGATAAACCCAACTCCTGATTTCTTTTGTAACTTTTTAAGTGTTACTGTGATCCAGATGATTCTGTCTCTGTGCGTGTGTGTGGTGCACACTGCTTTTTCTACAAAGCATAGGGGGCAAAACCCAAACCATCTCATTCAGCCGCATTCAGGAAAAAACGTTTGTGAAAGAAAACAAAAGCAGATCCCCAAGTACTGTTTATTCAGAGCAGACAGGACAAGGCTGGGAGAAATATCAGTCGTTATCTTCCGAAAGTTTATTTAGAACTTTTAGTTATGGAAACAAAAAAATAATCCCTAAATATAACTCTATGTAACATATATATACACACGTGGCTCACTAGTTTAACAGTAATGTCAGGATGTCCAGGTGGCTGGGAACAGCACAGGCAGAGTGAGCAATCCAGAGAGCATTTCTAAACAGCCTAAAAAGTCCAAACTAAGTCTCTCCCTTTCTCTCTTTTTTTCTAATCACTGCAGCATTTTTACAGGAATCAGAACCAGAATCTCCTACAGCTGCACAGGGATAATAATAAAAATAAAAAGCAGAAGAGATCGGCCGTTTACCCCTTTATCCAATGAAGTGATCTCAGTGGCTTATGCGAGATCTGAGAGGTAAGCTTTATGCCAGAGAGGGTCGTTGCTTGTTGTCTTGTATTTGTATTAATAGGAAGTTAATTATTTTAAGAATGTAAGACAAGAAAGCTATATAATTAATATACACTAAAGAACATGAGAGGATTCTATACAATAATTTAGATGTATTAAATAAATAAAAAATAATAGCAGCCTTCTACAATGCAGGCTACACATAGGTTTACTTCGGCTTGAAGTACCCTGGTCTTTAGTACACCTACAGGAACAGACTTGCTCCACAAGTGTTTTAAAGAAACATATCTATAAGATACATATGTAAGAGTGTCTAAGGTTAGGATAAACATTTTAAAACACACTTTACCACGGTCTCCACATATCTAATGACCCCATTCTTGGGTTATTATGGGAAAAATTTGGCTGCAGGACCTGTCTGGGAGGTACAGCATCAGCCTGGCGGAAAACCGACAGCGACGGCAGCTGGAAGGAATTTTTCAAAGCCTGCTTGTTCTCAGCGGGATGGAAGCACTCCTGTGATGGGTTTGTGCCCCGAGTGCTCCTGTTAGGGCTCAGGGGGCTTTTTGGCATCAAGAGAGGCTGCTGAGATGGGCTCGAAGACCTTAATGCTGCTTTGCAGGTGTCTTCGCCAGACCTGGGTAGGGATTTCAGCAGGTGGTTTAACAGGCGCGCCCCGAGGGTCTTGTCCATCCACTCACAGGTGAGGAGGAGGTTGTGCACCTCATGCATGCACTGAATGTAGCCGGTGCTGTACCTCTGCTGGGCTTCCAGACCCACTTTGGAGTCAGCTGTGTTGGAGAGGAGGCAAGGGGAGTTGGTGAGTGGGTAAAAGCTGCCTGGTGTGTTCCTGCTTAAAAGCATTCACCAGGTTTCCCGTGTGCATGGGCTCCTGGGGGGCTCGTTGCTGAAGCCGACTGGGCTTTACTATAAGGTGAATCGTTTGCAGGGCACAGGGGGAAGGTGATGCATGGTGCAAGCCACCCCGGCAGGCAGCCCCCCGTGTCCTGCTGCCCACCGCCAAGGGCAAAACTAGACCAAAAAGCAGAAAGCGGCTCTGGAAGGAAAAAAACCTTCCGTGGGTTAACCAGTGCCCAGCTCCATCTCCCCATCTAGTGGAGAAAGCCAAACCCGAGCAGCAGCCTGGGCCTCAACAGGTTTGGAAGATGCTTTTGCCAAGCTGCCAGCGGATTAAACCTGCTGGCACCCTCCTGCCCCGGCGCCGGGTGGGGGACTGGGCACTCACCCATCAGCTTGCTGCTCTGGATGTTCTGGAGGTGCTTCACCGTCATTTCGAGGATGTCTGCTTTTTCCAGTTTAGACTGCTGATAGGGAAAGAGTGCAGCAGTTAGAGGCAATGAAGGGTTTGTACCGCGACGAGTTTCTCAAAAGGCAGACACCCCCCCAGACCAATCCCCCACCAGCAAAAGGACAAAAAGCAGATAAAAATGAGCACTTACATCCAGATGAAATGCACCCACAACAGTCTCCTTCAGCTGGTCCAAGCAGTTATTAATCCTTTCCCTTCGCTTCCGCTCAATGAGGGGTTTCCTTAACTGGCAGGGAAAAGAAAAGGAAGAGGAAAAATTGCAGTTATTTTTCCTTTCTCTCCCTGCTGCAGTTCAGCGAGGGCAGAGAGCCCCATCCCCTGCGTGAAGCCAGCGCGGGGTGACGCGATGCTCGGCAGGGACAAGATAAGGATGGAGAGCGTGCCGTCTCCAGCTCCGGTCTCCAGCTCCGGTCACGGCCTGTCCCTCAGATGGTATCAGGTCTCAATTTTCCCACTTCCACTCATTTTAAGCAGAGTTTACCCAAATGTAGCAAACAGAGAGAAACCTTTCTAAGGTGGCAAAAGGAAGCAGCAAAAACACCCACATGGGTTAAATTCAGAGAAAGCAGCTTTATAATAAAAGGAAAAAAATTGTCCCATTTCTCAGTGCCTGTAGCCCCAGCACTGATCATTCACGTGCCTGGTGCCAGCAGCATGGGGCTGCTGTTGCAGCAGCGCAGAAGGGACCTACCTTCCTCTCCTCCTTGGTGCTGGTGAGCTTGTGGGTGCCGCCGGCGGTGGCTGCAGCGGTCATTGTAATCCAGCCTGGCCGCCCCGGGCGCCGGGAGGAYGGGACGGGAAGGAGGCACTCGGGCAGTGGGTCTCTCCCTTTCCCGACAGGCTCTTTGCTGCTCCACTGCTCTTCTGCTGTATTTATAACCCAGAATTAGCATGTGAAAGGGGACTTTTCTTGGCGGGACTTCTTTTCCCACACGAGGGGTCGAGCCCGGAGGTTTGTGGCCATCAATCAAAGCTGACAGGTCACTGCTTCTTTTCAATGACCACGCCAGCCCCCCCAAACGGCGACAGATGTCCAGCCTCCGATGCCGGGCTTTGGAGGGCTCTTTTGTTAGGGAAGAAGGGAAGGAAAATGGGCGCGCTCTGAGCAGCTTGCACGGCTCCTTGCTCAATTTGCACAGATTCCCAGGGAGGGAAACAATAGCCGGGAAGCGGTTGAGTTACACCTGGGAAAATGCCTTCTACCCATCTTTTTCCCCTCCATCTCCTTGAAGCGATGCCTCTTTTTACCTGCTAACCCAAGCCCCAGCCATTTCACATCTTTGAAGCAGCCTCTTAATTTAATAATAGAGTACTTGAGCTAGGAGTTCCTGCTCCCAGGAATTATTATTACAAGGTAATGATGATCGATGAAAAACTGTTGACAGCAGACGCCTGTGGGAAGGTTGTTTCCATCACAGAAATCCTCTAGGGAGAACACGGGAACTTTATTTACCTCTTGGGAACTCGAATTCTCCGTTGCACACAGCTGGATGCAGGAAATACATAACTCTCCTAGTTTTTGGCTGCTGTAGAATTTAATATTAAACTTACAGGCCATTGCAGATGCAAATGAACCTAGAGGTGAGTTAGTTCTGTGGGATTTTTACTACTTTGATTTTTTTCCCCCGTGCTGCAAGGAGTCTTGGGTGGCTTTGGGGGGAAGGGTGTTTTTCGGTTTGCCCCTCTGAAATGCTAGTGCAGAAGCAGACKGGCCTTTGGAGGAGTCTTGGCACAGGATGAGAATGCACTTTTATGCTTCCTCACTTCTGCCTGGTCTGGCAGGGAGTATGAAGGCTTTTTTTCATGACTGTGCTTTTGCTTTCTGACGGTCGCTTTGCTAATGAGCAGGATTTGGCAGTGTCCTGTTGAGTCCCGCAGGTGAAGCCCTTTGGGTTGGTGTCGAATGTGTCACCTTATTGAAATGGAGAGGAAGCGGCTGCAGCGGTTCAGAAGTACTGCGAGCCGACCTGACCCACTGGCAGGATTTCCCAGCACCCAGCGTAGCACCACGGCTGCAGAGCCCTCTCTCCCCACCTCCAGCCGTGGGTGGGGATGTACCCCAGCGATAAAAGCGAGGACATTGCGTCCCTTGCTTAAATGCTGCGTGGGTGTGTGTTTGCCTGTGTGTAAATGCAAACATACCTGCAGCATGTCTGTACACCCTGCTGGCTAGGCTCACCATGAAAACGTGTCCCCAGACATGGTATCTCGCAGGCAGAGGTTGTTTGTCAGTCAACTGCAGAGCTGGGGTGCAGTTACCCAGTTTTATAAGCGCCCTACTTGGCAAGGACTCACAGGGGAGAGCCTGAGACGGGCCGGTGTGGTTGTTGCGCTGGGACAGGAGGGTTTGGGAGGAGAAGGTTAATAACTTGACCTTTGTGCCAGGTAAAGGGATGGACTCCTTATCTCAGGTGCGTCCCCCGCACAGACAGCAAAAGGAGGTCCCGCCGCCCCGTGTGGCAGCCTCTCACGTCAGCCAGCCCTGGCTGCTCACGAGTGGAGACTCCTTTGGTTTTTCAAGCTTTTTCCAGCCCACCCGGGGAAGTGGAGTGTTGCCGGTATTTATAAAAGGCATAGCTGAGGCATCCGTATCACCACACGACTCCAGCAGCTCGGCATGGAAGAGGCAGCATGTGGGTTGGGGTAGGGCTCTGGCCTGCACATGGGTAGGGGGGTGCGGAGCAGGCACACCCCTGGCTCTGGGCAGTTTGCTAGGGCTGGAAGCGCCTGCCCATCACCTGGGCACGCAGCTTCTAGCTGGGTTTGGCTTGCCTGGTGGGTGGGAAAGAAGAGAAGTCCCCCGTCCCCCCCCAAACACCTCTCCACCAGCACCTTGTGCAGAAAGAGGCACCTTCCTGAGGCAGTCAGGGCAGCAGGGGGAAGCCTGCGACCATCTAGGCTGCTGGCCCAGCTGAGCATCGCAGAGGTGTCAGCAAATGCAGAATTGCCTAAAAGCTCTGAAAAACATCCCATGCATGTTGGCATCCCTCCCTGGCCGGGCACGGCTCTGGGGTGCTATGTGTGCCCCCCGTGTTAGTGGCCCAGGGGCTCCCCAGCCCCAGCACCACCAGGAAAGGTCTCTCCAGTCTCTGGTGGTGGTGGTGGCACCTCCTCCCTCACCCTCCCTTTCCTCCTTGCTTGCTTCTGCCTTACCCTCCCTCCTGCTTTCCTCGCCCTGTGAGGTGCCGCCGAGCTCCCAGGCAAGGGGGATGCTCTGCGAGAGGGTCGCGCACAGGCTTCCCTGGCAAAGCAGCTTCCATGAAGCAAGCAGGCAGGGGGATGCTGGTGGTGAGGTGGTGGGTGCTGGGGACAGCCATGTGTGATGGGGGGCCAAGAACAGCACGGTGGCCCCCGGTGCCCAGCCACGGTCCGTGCCCAGCCCACGCAGGGCAGCTAAGCCCCCAGCCTCGGTGAGGCGAGACCCTTGGCTTGCCCGCTGGCGTTTGCTCCGGGTGAGCTCATTTCAAGGTTCATTTGTAAGACAGCACTGCAGTGAAAAAGAAGAGCAGCTTTTGCTGTAAACAGTTATTTTACACCTCTCAGTCAGAGCAAAGGCCTTTATTTTGGAGGCGGGGGGAGTGCGGGCGGGAGAGCTGCCCTGCCTTTAGGGGAAGGCTGACATCTGTGCTGGGGATTGTAGGGACCCAACAGGCCAATGCAAATGAGCATTAAAGGCAGCTTTCTGCAAATTCCCGCTTTCCTTTTGCATTGCCCACTGCCAGGTTTCACTGAAAAGGGGATTCTCCTTCATAAACAAAGCCTCCCTTTTTTCCTGGGCTTTCCAGAAAAAAAAGGAAAGAGAAAAGGGTCAGCGCTGCTTGGAGTTTTCTTTTTTGCTATTTGTCTACATTTCACACCCTGGAGAAAGAAAACAACTTTTAACATCTGTTCCTGCACTTTTTAAGAGGGAAAGAAAGGCTCTTGAAAAGGGGGAAAGTGTGGCAGATGTTGGCAGGTTCCCTCCGACGCAGATGTCTTGCTCCGAAGAAAACTTTCTTTGGGGATTGGCGGCCAGGGCTCCTCTTTGACTCGGGACACGCGACTGCCTAGCGAACGAAGGGACGTGGGAAAGCACTGGCGAACAAAAGGGCTTATTCAAACAAACCTGAGAGCCGTGAACAATCTAATAACCAGCAGAGAAATGGTCAGCGGTCCCCGGCCCCGCTGGGGAGGGGTTCGGGGCAGCCGGGGGCCACAGACCAGGGAATTTTGCCGCGTCCCCAGGACTGCGAGCAGGGGTGTCCCCTCCTTGCCCCCTGCCTGCTCCCTCTGGGGCATCCAACACTGCGCTTTGGCCACGGACCATCTTTCTCAAGGTGCTAAATGGTCTCAGCTGGTCCACAGACCCAGCTGCACGAGAGCTGGTTGCCCCATGGTGTCAGGCAGCAGAGGAGATGGAAGGCAGGTTCCTGCTGGTGGGCTGGGCTGTCCCACACGCACCGGTCAAGGCACCAGCAAGCCTCTGGCCAAGGCAGCGGGAGAGGAGCAACTATGGGACAGTAAGGATGTGGCAAGACACAGCATCTTTGTACACGTATTTAATTAAGCTTTTAAATAACAGGTTCTGCCAAGATAATAATAAAAAAACCCCGGCCCTATTGATTAGGACCAGTTGAAAGATCCCTGTGAAAGTGGTTTTGAGGAAAGAAGATTTTTTAATGGAAAGCAAAACTATTGAGAGAAAAAAATATTTTCTCTGAACTTTTCGTTCACCCTCTCCCCTTCTCTCTGGCTGGTAAAATAAAATTATTTAAAATAAGTTTTTCCCATGCGAGCTGGTAATATTTTAGTTTAGACACTTGATAGGAAAAAAGTGAGAAGTATAGAAAAGGGAGCAGAGCCAAGAAAATTCCCATAAGCAAGTAACTAATTCTGGTTTGCTGTTAAAGCTGAGGAGCTCTGTGATTATTCCTCTAATTCCTACAAGTTTTGTTCTGCCTCATCTCTGTCCCGATCCTTTTTCCCTGGGCTCTGGGCTGTGCCTCTTCCCTGCTTGGGGCTGGAAGGGAAAGCCCGGTGAGATGGAGCTGTGTTGCCTCTTTGGAGGTCAAGTGCTGGGGCGAGCAGCCCAAACCCCTGCTGTGGGTGTCCCCCATGTTTCTGCTATCAGCAGAGCCCTCCCTGCATGTCGGCTGGGAAGCAGGAGCCATCTCAGCTGGGCTGAGGAGCCCCACGCTGCAGGAAGGACGCTGCATGTCACCAGAGACCCGCGCGCCCGCCCAGGCTGGTCCCTCCTGCCTCCTGCAACTCAGGGCGATGCTGTGGACAACAGCTCGCAACCTGGCAGGACTAACCAGGAGGCCTGTGCAGTGCTGGGGCAGCCCCTGAGTGCAACCCAGGCCCCTGCCTGGCTAACGAAACAGCCTTGTTAACGCAGCTGAGCCATTTGCAGGGATGGATTTGCCATGGGATAGCAGGGGAGGAGAGATGAGCAGGTGCTCCTGAATGCTACCCGATGTGCTGCACATGGGGCTCACAGCAGGACCACCTCTCCTCTCCAGGCTGGGGACATGTCTGGACTGGATTTGTCTCCAGTTAAGCAACTGCTTGTCCCTCTTCTAAGGTGTGCGAGTGTGGGTCCCTGGCCCGCAGGAGGTGCCAGCAGGCAGGCTGCCAGGTAGATGGAGGGGAGGCTCAGGGTGTCCTGCCCCCTCCAGCCCCCCAGCTGTGAGTGGTTTTGCTGGGTCTGCTTTTATCACAGGGGCTTTGCTTTTGGCACACACAGCGATGCGGGGTTTGTGAAGCAAGGAGCAAAGCACGGGTTTGGGAGCCGCGGGAGCGGGCAGGCAGAGGGCAGGGTAAGGCTGGGGCAGCGGCCACTGCCAGCATGGAAGTGGGTCGGCCCTGATGTGCAACTTCAGTGCACCCTCTGCACCCTGCGCTCCCTCCCTTGGGGATGGGCACCAGGCCCGCCTTGCCGTAAGCAAACACTCACCGAGGAGCGGCTGTTTTTACAGGGGCTTTAGTCATTATGAATAAAGAGTTTTTCATCTGGGGTTTTTCAGAAGGTCAATTCTGGTTCAAGGCTGAGGTTTAAAAATGAGGGGTAAAGCTCTCCATGAAAAGATTTAAATCCACAGGTTTCTTGATAGCTGTAAATCCCAAGCAGCCCGTCCCGAAGCCCTGTGTCGCCCAGGAGTGGTTTGCTCCCAAAATGTTACAGCAAGAAAGGAATGTGAGGAGCAGCAGGACATGCCAGCGCGGTGACTGGACGCGCCGGGTCCGGAGGGTGCAGGCGGTGCCTGGGCAGGGAGGCTGGCTCCCGGCGCGCAGGCACGTAAACCGCAGCAGCTTGGAGATTACTCACTGCTGGATTGCCTGGGGGGACCAGGGCTATGTCTCCAGGCTGGCCTCAGTTTGCGACCCACCATGTCCCATCTCAGGCTGGCGCAGCATGGTCCACAGGGGTCCAGCAGCCTGGCCAGGACAGAATAGCACTAGAAATAACCTGGGGCACAAAAGCAAAGGGTGATTTATCTGTGCTTGGGGCGTGGAGAAGAACATTTGCAGTCATTTGCTATTATAAGGGGAGTCACCTGAGAGCACAGCCCTGATGCAGCAGACACCATCCATGATGGGACACGGGACCGAAGGCACCATCAGAGCTTGCAGCGAGGGGAGCTGCAGCTGTTTTGGGGAAGGCTGCTCCAGAGACTCTCTGCATTGGAAGGCTGTATTGGTTAAATCCTTGGGGCTGGGGTGACGCTGCCTGTACCAGGTCATAGTTTTTGGCAGAGGGCTGGGCGAGAGTTGTGTGGTGAGCAGGGAAGAGGCAGAAGGGATCTGGAGATGAATCTTGATGTCTATGGTCAAGTGGTGGCCTGTCCAGGCAATGTCCTACACAATTCACCGTGGTGTAGACAGGGGTAGGAACACAGTTGGAGGTTCACCTGCTCCAGAGACATTTAACAGGTGGAGAGAGAGAGGACATATATGGCATTAGACAGTGCTACCTGCAGTATTTTCATCATAGGGGAAGTCCAGCTCCAGAAGTGGCATTGGACATCTTCTGGAAATGCTGTTGATGTCTCTTGATCCAGCTCCTTTACTGAGTGCACCAAACCTTGCTAGCCCCAGCTCGGCTTCCTCAGTACCAGCTGGCTCTACTATCTTTGGGAGCGGACTCCTGGGATAGGAAATAATTACAAGGCTGGTACCAGCTGAGTAATTCTCAGCTTTTCTTTCACACCCCCCCTCCAGCCTTCATGTTAAGGATCAGCTGATGCTCCTGCTGTTGCTCAAGACGTCTCCTCTCTGGCAGGTTAGCAGTGCTCCCGGCCCTGGAGGAAGTCTTACGGGCTGCTTCACAGCCAGAAAGCTGCCGCTTGCAACACTGCTCCTAGGCCAAGAGCGCCTTACAGGAAGAAGAAAATTTGATAAGCCATGGGTGGTGACACGCTGATAAGGGTTAGCCCCTTGCCAAAGAGGTAGTACGAGGGGGAAGTGCCAAGTGTGGTGGAGAGGGTGTAGGGGGCTTTGAGGGAGTATTCATGGGGGTTCCTCAACCTTCCCCATCGGGCTTTGTTTCGTTCAATAGGGCAGCTCTGGGCTTTTTCACACTCTCTGTGTGTGTAATGTTACCAGATATCCCCTGATAACAAGCCTCATCTATAATGCAGCAAGTGCTTGGTTTATTCAGTAAGCTCCACGTGCACAGCAACGCCTGCATGGGTGCCTGGCTCCCCAGATGTTGGAACCCGGGTCTCAGCACCCCATATCCCAGCCCCTGCACACCCCTTATACCCAGCCCCTGCACACCCCATATCCCAACTCCTRCACATCCCGTAACCTAGCCTCTGCACATCCTGCACAGCCTGTTTCTTCTTAGCTTCTTGGTTCCCAAGGCCGCAGAAGGAGCTGGGTTAAGTTTCACCTTCGTGAGACAAATATCTCCTCTGTGACTGTGAGTAAATGTGGCTTCCGTCCCAGCTTGGCCACATGCCAATAGCAGCTTTCTTTTTATAGTAGGTGTGTATACCGACATATATGGTGTACTGACACCGCATCCTGACCTCCTGACACAAAATACCTTGTCAGCACGAATGAGGCAGTGAGGCTGGTCGTCGTTAATCCTCTGCAGGGAGAGTGACTTGCAGCCCTCCTGCCAGCACGTTGTCCTGGGCCGTGGGCAGGTGGGCTGCTGCTGGGGGGGACAGCAGGATGGCCGGGAGGGCACCGGGCTTATCAGCAGCGTTTCCTATGTGCTGCTCATTTCTGGTGCTGCAGGGCTGGGATTGCAGCACCCAAGGAAGTGGGGAAACACTCGCTTGGTTTTTTCGCACTTGCTGGTTCAGTCTCAGTGCAGCCCGGCTGCTGCTGGGACAGCAGAAAATGCAAGGGTTTAGGACGGGAGGGCATGAGCCGCAGGGTCTCTGGTCTTTGTGAGCCGAGTCCAGCCTGGATTGTACATAAATTGTACACATCTTGCTCTCTAAGCTAATTTTTTTGTATCCGTATTTTTATATCTAAATTTTTTGCCCATTAAAGCAAGAAGTTTTATACTGTGTTTTGTTTTATAAACACTCTCTGGTTTCAACCGTATCTTCTCTTTAATTTATTCAATCTTTTCCTATCCAAATATATCTAGGAGTCTGTCCTTTTTATAGGGATGAGGATTTCTTATTCCTTTGGAGGAACCAAAGGGTGTAGGAAGTCCTGCCATCTCCTGGGGCACGGTCGCTGGGTGGAAGGATGCCCACAGCCCCGCAAGGTGAGGGGGCAGCCAGGAGCCGCGAGAAGGTGGGTGATGCTCCACAAGCCAGTCTGGGAAGGGGAAAAGCAAAGCTTGCACTTGTTTCAGCTTCTCCATAACGAAGCATGTAAAAATAATAACAAAAACCCCACTGTCACAACCCTTTTTTTCTTTCTTGTCTATTTTTAACATTAGGAGTTGTGCCCTGGGTTTGCTCTGTCAAAAAGCAGAAGAGGCCACAACACACGTGAGCTCCCCAAGGAGTTTTCCGGAAGAATACCTGTGATCGGCTGGGTGTTTTGTTGTGTTTCGAAGGTGATGTTTTCTCCCGTCTCCCTGTTCCTGGTGCATATGTATACACACGTGCAGAAAACTCACTTGCACACCTGCACACGGAAGATTTTCAGAAGATACAAGTTTCACTGTAGAATGTAAATGAACAGGCTTTTGAAGGTGAATCCCACTGAGCCAGGGGAAAGGGGCTCAGCCCTTCCCAAAAGCAGTGCCTGACTTTGAAGGTGGGGACAGGCAGAGCTCTGGAGTGCCCTTCTCCTCCAGGGATCCCATTGGGAGGAGGAGGAGGAGGAGGAGGAGGAGGAGAGGCACAGAAAAGCTTTGGAGAGTCTCCGGGAAGGTCCCTGCACATATTTGCTGGAGTGGCTTGACATAGATTTAAGTGTCAAGCGACATGGCAATGGCTCCTGTGCTAACTTGGCCCCACAGCAGCTGAGACTGAATCCAGCTGGACAGTAGCACTAAGCCCATGCCGTTCACTGCAGCAGTTTTCTGCTGTAAGAGCTAATTAATTAGTTTCTGCAAAGTCCTTTGAAGGGGTAAAGTGCTAAATAAGTGCATAGCAGTTATTCAGAGGGTGTGGGCTTCAAAGCTGAATGGGCACTACTTAAATATGAACTGAGTTAGTAAACTTGGTTCATAATTTCTTTAAAAGGTAAAACAACAGGGAAAGCATCTGAAAAAAACCCCCACCAGTCATTTTGGTAGTGCTGAGCCTGAGGAAGAGTCACTGAAAGAAGCCAGCTCCCCGGCGGATGAGCAATTGGCTTCCAGTTCCCCTTCCCTGGCTTTCAACCTTAATCTACCAGCATAACCAGGAAAAACCTTTCTCTTTCAATAATTTTCTATTTTAGAATTGATTTGGTAAAAGCAGGAGAATAAAAGTGCTGAGAAATAATAGAAGAAAAGCAATCCTTTCGGAAAGATCGGTGGGTAAACTCAGGTCGGTAGAGACACGCTCCTGCAGTACCTCTGCGGTAGCTCAGCCTCTCTTCTCCCAAAGCCTCGTGAAATTTTTACATGGCAGCTAGCCCTTGCACGGACACGTGGAGCAAGGCCGGCTCACGGGCATGATGGTCATTCAGGCATGTTGGGTGAACAGCAGAGCAAAACATCGCCCACCAAGAGCACCCCCGCGAGCTGCCTGCCTGGGGGCCACATGCACAGGTTCCTGGGCCCAGCCTGTCTTCTGCCATTGCTTATAATACAAGTGTTAAAAGGTTGAAAACTAAGAGCTCCTGCCAATATATGGAATATCCTTTTTAATTGTTTCATGAGTGCTCACAGCCTCGTGTCTTTCCTGCATGATCTGGGATTCGTAGATGTATTTGCTTCCAGTTCTATTGAATTAATGGATGTATTTGACTGTTTTTTTGCCTTTTTTTTTTAAACTCAGGAAATACATTCTTCTACAGTGCTGTTTTTCAGGGCGACTTCTGTTATTTCCTTTCATGTTTACCACGCTGATGGAAATCTGGTTTTGGCTTTAGTAGTAGATTCTCTCTGGAATGGATGCTGCGCTTTATATAACTTTCAGTTGTTCCACAGTAATAAAAAGTTTATTAAAAGGACAGGGTTCTGCAGAATGACATACTGCTCTTCTTGCTGTCCAGGAAAGGAATTTGCAACAGATTTTTTTCCTATGATTCTTCTGGCAATTGTTTTTCTTTTCTGACAGTCTTTACATGCTACCCTTAGTTCTTGTGATTCGCAATAATATTTTTAAAAAGTGTTTTAGTTCTGAAATGGCACCTTGAATTGGGGATAAAGCATGGCATCCCTGTGAGGAAAAAAACCAATTGATACGGATGACAATTACATTTAGTTGTGCTTTCTACTGTAAATAGGTTTTGGGGGGTGTGAGTCTGTTCATCATGTATTAATTGAATGAACTGAAAGGTAACAAAATACTCACTCAGAGACGTTTCTTTGAGAAAAGCTTTGAGAGCCTGCAGTGAACGTCCCCAGCCGCTAACAGGTGAAACACAGTTTCAGGAACAGTCACAGGCACTTGTGAAATCTGGGTGATTAAATTCAGCCACTTCAGCTTGGTACGAAGTCCATGGAAAGACTCACGATTCTTGTTCTTCCAAACTTTAAGTAGAATATATTCAGCATAACTGCAGTCGTCCCTACTCTTAATATTTCCTCCCCAAAGCCTTTTCCCTGAAATGCTTTGTCAGGGACCAGGAACCTGGGCTCTGGTCTGTGAATCACACTAATGCATGCCCATGCCCAATTAAAACATAAACTGGATGTTGGTTATGTTCTTTTCTCTTTGTATATTTGTCAAGGCAGCTGGCAATAAGACCCAGATTATTTTTTCAAATGGTCTGTGTCGTGCCTATTGAGGTGGCCATGTAGTTGGAAGGAACATCTCTGTACCCGTCGCATGACAAGGTGGTGACACACATGAGGTACGGGCAGCTATTTCTACCTTTCTGCTCCCTGCCCCACTTTCCTATGATGGTTTGTTTCTGTGCAAATGGGGCTCGTGCTGGGGAGCTCTCATGTGCACCACTGCCAGTAAAACTTGGCGTGGGGCTTTTTGTAGGAGTGACATTTACCTTGCTTGGGAATGTGCCTGTTTGGGCTATGGGCAGTGACATCCAAAAGCGCATGGCAGGCTGCAAGACCTGGGGGGACGCCATGCGGGACATGGTGAGAGGCACTCAGGACCTGCCCCCGCAGCAGGGTAGTGGGGAAGAGGAGGAAATATCTTATATCTTGCCCTCCAAAGGGAAAGGGCGTGCATGTCCTACTGCATTACAGCACTGGAAAAGAGAAAGGATAAACCAGGCAATGAGTTACGTCCCCTGTGTGAAGTACTGAGGAAGAGGAGGGTGCAGCAGAGGGATTAAGAAATAAGCCTCGATCCCTGGGGACGGGGTGGGACAGAGACCCCTGGGGCTGCTGGAGACCTACTTTAAAATTGTATTTGAGAGGCAGTTGTGTCGCTGGTCTCTTAAAGAAACCAGCCCAGTGTGAATGACATCCTGCAAGTGTGATGCTCTTGCAGGGACGCATTAGCCCAGCCTGGTTTTTGGCTGAACTGCAGGAGCCCGTGGTGCCCTTGGCAGCCTCCCTGCCTCCATCCACTCTTGGCCTCAAGGAGAGCCGAGGGAGGCTGGTTCTGGAGAGCTAGCTGCTGCCGTGCAGGACCCGGCATCCCACGCAGGGCACAGGGGCTCTGCGTAAGGTACGGTCAAAGGAAGAAAGGAGGTGAGCAAAACAGAGCTGCTCGAAGGAGGATTAATTTCACAGGATGACATATTATTTTCCCCCACTTTCACCATTTGTTGGTGCAGGATGGTGATTAGAGGAGCTGAACCTGAGCTGCAGAGCTCCCTGGGACCTCAAACCAGCAGCAAAAAGCCTTAGGATCCCATTCAGCTGTCTGTCCCTCCTGAGCAAAGCACCCGAGTACTTGCCTTTCTAACTACCTTTTTTTTTTCAGTGAAGTAACTTGGATTTTTTAATCATGTTTATTCACTTCCTAATTTGCAAGAATTAATTAATTCACAATGGATGTCTCAGTCATGGCTGTGAATTAGTGAATTGCTCGTGTACTAAGAGCTCTCTCACATGTTGAATTTAATTCCTGCTTCCAAGAACTTAGAAAAATCATGCTCTCTCTGCTTGCAGATTTCCCTGCACTATACTATATGGGGATGGTAATTGCACTGAACCCATTACTTGCATGATCTTTTTTCCAATGGTCATTTGTAAAGCTGTAGTGTCTATTTTCCAGGAGCTGGTGTTGAATCCCTGTACTGGCGCTTGCCTTTAATTCCTTCTTCTCTCTAGTCAGTACCCTGAATATTATCTGTTTAAACTTGAATGTTTTTAGCATAATTACAGGTTAACAATTTGAACACAGACATACACACCCTTCCCATGTTGGCTTTGAAAACAATTATTCCTAGCTCACAAGCGGGATATACGAACTGCCAATGTTTCACTGACTGCACGCCGTGGGCCCAGGCAAGCTCGGCAAGCCATTCCCCAAGGCCCCGTCACCTTGCACAAGCAGCATGTCCCCCTGCCTGCTCCGGGTCTAGAGCTGCTTCTTCTCTTATATCTTATATATATAAGAGCAAGTATATATATATATGGGAGAGATAAGCAAGTATATATAAATATATTTATATAAATGTATATATACACACACACTCTTGCTCTTATATCTTTCTTTATATATATATTTTTTTTTATATATATACTTGCTTATGTACTGTACTATGGTTTCAGCTGGGATAGAGTTAATTTTCTTCCTAGTAGCTGGTATAGTGCTGTGTTTTGGATTTAGTATGGGAATAACGTTGATAACACACTGACGTTTTAGTTGTTGCTAAGTAGTGCTTACACTAGTCAAGGACTTTTCAGCTTTCCATGCTCTGCCAGGTGCACAAGAAGCTGGGAGGGAGCATAGCCAGGACAGCTGACCCAACTGGCCAATGGGGTATTCCATACCATGTGACATCATGCTCAGCATATAAGCTGGGGGGAGTTGGCTGGGGGGCAGCGATCGCTGCTCAGGGACTGGCTGGGCGTCGGTCAGCAGGTGGTGAGYGGTTGCATCACTTGTTTTTCCTGGGTGTTCTTCCTCTCTCTCTCCCCCTCTCTCGTTGTTTTCCTCTTCATTACAATTTATTATTATTGTTGTTGTTATTGTTGTTATTATTATTATTATTTTATTTCAAGTATTAAACTGTTCTTATCTCAACCCATGAGTTTTCTTACTTTTGCCCTTCCGATTTTCTCCCCCATCCCAGCGGGGGGGGAGGGTGAGCAAGCGGCCGTGTGGTGCTTAGATGCCGACGGGGGTTAAACCACGACAACTCCCATGTCCTATCCGGTGAGGTGCTGAGCACGGCAGGGCTGGCTGGGGTAGCCCCCAGTGGCACCGGCACGCTGCCAGGCTGGACCCGGAGCCCACAGTGCCGATCCAGGGAAACATCCCCACCGAACCAGCGCTGCTGCAGCTGCCCAGCCACACCGCCCAGTGCAAATTCCTCAGCTCTTCCATGCTGTCCTACACAGGGACAGTCGCAAGTGTAGTCAGAAACATTTTTCTGTGTCTTTCTGCGTCCAAGCCATAGCACACAGCGGGCTGATTCACACAGTCCACACACGCAGAAGACCTGTTGGCCGAGCATTTCACATGTTCCACGAGGTCTTTCCACATCAGAGGTGGTACCAGGAATCTTACTTTGCCTTTACTCAGCCTGTTCTTCTGCTGTTAAGAGTTGTTTTGCGCAGGACGTCGCAGTCAAGCCCGGGGAGCTACTGGCGTGGAAACTGGAGGAGAACAAGGCGACTTTGTGCAGCAAAGCCAATGGGATGTTGCAAGTGGTGACGTGCAAAGGGTCCAGGAATGAAAATCCATCTCACAGGGGTGAGAAGATGGACTGTGAAATACTGGAGGTTGCTGCCAGGCTGCTAAAAGACACAGCTAGTGCAGAGTACGCAGGATATACATCTGAAAATGCAACACGTGGCAGCACAATTGCTGAGTATCCTGCTTGGGCATGCCAGCCAAGCACCGCCGGACCGCTGTGATTTCTGGGACAGCTGGGGATGGTATTTGTTGTCTGGGTATGAAGACTATTTTTGCTTATGTTTGAGTTTGGTTTTTTTTTTAATTTGGTAAACTTCCAGCTTGGGGGAAGGGAACGCCTGCCAGGCGTAGGGGAAGAGAGGAGACCCTGCAGCCCCCAGGGGAGTGTGTAGGTCCAGCACCCTGTGCAAACCCCATTGCACTAATTCAGGTGTTGCTACAGAAATTGCTTTTGCTTTTCACCTGTCCAGTCACCTCACCGCGGCTAGAGTAAATTCTCACTCTGTATAATACGAGCTCACTTAGCTGTGAGTACAGTCTAGGTGAGAGGAGCTTCAAGCCCATCCATGCCTAGTTCCCCAAGCTGCCCAGCAAAAGCTGCCGTGTCCAGTGCAGCATCCCGGCGGGAGCCCATGGGGCCGCAGGAGGCAGCTTTGCCCACCCAACACTGCTTGCTTTTTGCACGGCAGACAAGGCAACCGCGACACGTGAAGTTCAGAGCAGCAACGTGCTGCTGCAGGAAAAAATTACGGCATCGAGAAGCCTGACCCAAACCCTCCCCAGCGATGTGACAGGGAAGTGCAGGAAAGGGCTGTGGATACACGCAATTAAAAAGAAGCTGAAGATAGAAGCTGTCAGCTGGAGCTGTTCAGTGCAGCAGAGCACGAGGAGCTTAAGGACGTTTCAGGAAACCAGGCCAGCAAGTCCCACACCACTGCACGGCAGTAATGCATCAGACCCATGGGGGCAAGGTTTCACCTCATGGCTTGTAAGAGATTCATGACTTGTTCCATAAAAATATATTTTTCTGCTTTAAAATCACATTGTGTGTTATACTGCACTAATGGACAGTATCAACTTGATCTATGCTGGGAGAGATGTGGGCTTTTTTCGATTCAGGCTAATCTGCATTTGTCACGGCGAGAATAATATACGAGTATTACCTACCAGAGACACAGAAACAGCCTGAAGCCCTTCCACGCCATGGTAGGAACTAGCAGAAAACCTTCGGACTATAATTCACTGGCAACCTGACACGCGGGGCCGGCTGAAGTCCAAGTCCAAGGCACGATGCTGCGTCACAACCCCACATCTGAGTCCCAAGGTTTGCGACATCGAAAAAAAGAGTTTTCCTACAGTACAGAGGATGCAAAGGGTCTGCAAGAGGTTAGGGCAAAGAGGAGAGGGGGGAATAATAATAAAAAACAATAATAAATAAAAAATATAAACCAATAAATACTAAATAATAACATTTAAATAATAATAAAAAGACTAAATACTAATAAAGAACAAAAGAATAATTAAGAATAATAATAAATAATAACATTTAAATAATAATAACTAAGAAAAGGAATAATAATAAATGTTAACTATTAATAATACACAACCACTGGGGCGGGGGTGCTTTGGCGCCAACAGCCCAGCCCGGGGGGCGATGGCGCAGGTCCCCCATGACCAGCCGTAGGGCTGCCTGACACCGGGTTTCCGCCGGGAGCGAGGTGCGGCTCCAGCACACCCACTCGCGGGGGGGGCGGGCACGGGGCTCCGTGGGGCTTCCGCTCCCCCCGCGGCCGCTGCCTGGGTTCCGCGTGGGCGCCGCCCTCGGCCCTCCGCGCCGGCAGGGGGCGGTGGCGTGCGGC